>JANSTT010019231.1:0-11889 GCA_026745375.1 Platyura marginata | reverse complement strand
GTCCTTTCATTCAAATTCCTTCTAAAAATTTCCTGCTAAAATATTAAGCAGAAATTACGCAAAATCGACACACTGAATGTCATTTGTGCTCAGTTTAGATTGCCATTTGACTATAAATTGACTGAACGCCAAAATTGACTGGTCGAAGATATGTAAAGTCGCTAGCCAATGCTGAAAAACCAGAGACGATTGTCGACATGGAATCGAACAATCGTCGCGTTATTGCCAGATGCCGTATTTTAATTGGACTTCCAGATTGCGCTTTAATCGAGCCAGCCGTGGCGCCCATATCCCCGAAATCATATTAAAACACAAATGGTATTAAATTATTTTTTTCAATTAAGCCAATACCATGGTCATTACCACGTTTTTTATGTGTTTTATTCCATTTTAAAGTTGTATACCTCTAAGAAAACACCCTTTATATAGAAACTGTCCCGGTTTGAGATGGTAATTCGTTAAGAGGATTCATTCCATGAAAAAAATTATATGACAACATCCATCTGCAAATATTCCTTGAGATATGATCATTTGACAAATTCCATCCGAGAAAAAAACATCTAAGCTCTTAACTTTAAAACTATTAGAACTAGAGTAACTCTAGGTTAGGATTGTTTTGTACATATTTGTCGGTCAAACCTGATAATTGTATGGCATAAAATGAAGCCTCTTTCAGTCGAAACATATTTGCTCAGAATGTTCAAAAACAAAATTTCCCTTGTAGAATTTGCCCATACAATTTTTTTCATCCAATGATCCGAGTAATTAACGGATTAACATCTTAAACCTATGCATGTCGATTTTCCATAATATCTGCCTAATTTTTAGCATATAATTTTAGTAGGAATTTGTAATCTTACTAAAAAAACATAGGAAAAGTTTATAAACTTCAACAGCGACATCTTGCAAAATTTAGTAATACTGAAAGTGACTTGTCAAAATAAATGTGTAAAATGTCAACAATTATCCGAATTAATAAAATCTTATTGGTAAATTGGAACGATTTTTAATCATTTCTATATAGTCAGAGACAACCGGCCGTCCGAAAACCGATGACAAATAAAACCAAATAAGATTAAAAAAAATTGCGATTTTAAACTTCTAGCAGATCAAAAGTTTTTTGATAATCGAACAAATCAACAATTTTTTTCAGTTTGGGTTAAATTTGTGTAGCAGAAAAATTTAGGCAGATACTATTACAGCTGCTTAAAAAAATTAACTAGAAATGAGTGTGTTTTATCTTTCCCGATTTTAGGAAAAAAAACATAGAAATTGGGTTGAGTCTTTGATACGAGTATCAATAGATTGAAACGCACTTTATCATTTCTGCTAAAACACCATTGCAAGAACTAATACCACTACACATCATTCCGGTGTACGTACATATACATTAAGCAAATAATTTTCCTGATATAAACAACACAAAATCGACATACCAGGACACCCTGTATAAAAGATAAAATCAATTTTCAGAATAATAATTAACACAACTCTAAATTCCACAATTGTGGAAACGATAGTTTCGTATATTCAATTTAATTTCCGTATAGAATTATTGATAGTCTTCAATTATTAAACATTTCAATTAATAATTTTCTATTTACTAAGTATGTCCGAATATAGTAAACCTAATCCATTAAAAGCTTCAGTGTTAATTACAATTAAACCGCTCAAAACCGCTAAATTCAAATGGTATCACTTGTTGATGTTGCGGAAAATTTACATTAGATTCTATTATCAATTTAATAGAATTAAATAGTATTTACTCTGTAGTATTTTCCGATTTAATAGATGTACTTATGGATGTAGTAGTGCTACAGTATATTCTCAATAATCTGGATTAATTAAATTTATATATGATAAGGATTTTGGGAATTTTTTTTTACTGTATCTATTTTTACTGTATCTATTTTTACTGTATCTATGAACATTTAAGTTGTATTTAATTGACGCTAATCGGATCTATAAATTCCACCTTGATCTTCCCGCTCAACCCTCTTTCGGAGGGCTTTTTACATCATTTCAAGTGAATACACTGCAACTGCCAAAAGAGACAAATTCACATGCTTACAGATCTTATTTCTAACATTTGAAATGTTTCCTTCGTAGAATCGGCGGATCACTGTCTGCGAGTTAAAATATCAAATGTTCTTCTCTTGTACGGATTCCACTTAAAAATGTAAGTCCAAGGCATCGGTTCAAGGAATAATTGCCGGTTGTCGATTCAACGAAGGAAACACTTCAAATGTTATTAAAAAACCTTTTGAGGTATGAGAATTTGTGAAATTTGGCAATTGGAGTGTTTTCAACTGAAATGTTCCCAAGCTTAAATAAGGGTTGGTCGTGTGACCAGCAACCACACATTGTAAAAAAAAATCGCTGTAAATGCACATTACGCGTAGTGGTGCCATTAATGATGATGATGATTAAGTATGTTTGCTTTTATGGTCGATTCATTCGAATACATTTATATGGATTTTTGGATCAATCGCACCTACTATTATGAAATAATTTTTACAACATGCATAATTGTTACCAACTAAAGTTCAATTTGTTTTTGTTTTTTTGTTTGTTTTTTTTTGTCCACAAACTTGACGATTTTTGTGTCTGCCCGACATGTGGTAAAATTTACGTAATTGAAATAATGCTTTCCAAATGACACTAAACAGGAGTGCCACTATAATCGAAAAACTATGTTAATTGAATGTACTTAAGGGAAAATAAATTTGTATAAAATATGCAATTTTTCCAAAATTGTTGTACATATCGTCCCTTCCAACGACAACTATGATAAGTCGATTTACCATGTTTTTGAGTTATTGACATTTTCCTTATAAATGCAATTAGTTTTACATCCTGTAAAAATTTTAGTAGTCTACGATTGAAAATGGAGATTTTTTAAGGCTAAATGTTTATATATTTTTTTGTTCGATTTTCTTCATTTTCCCAGGAAATCGGTTAAAAATATCTAAAAACTAATAATTGCGGTCAAAATGTAAACCAAAAAAATTGTGTAAAAAAGTTAATATTTAGCTGAGAAATGAACTTCAAAACTTAAAGTAAGTAAAAAAAACTTTAAACGTCTCTATACTGAAAAGTGAGCAAAACCGAGTTATCATAGTTGACTTTGGAAGGGACAATATGTATGTAGCCTATTATGTTAGAAGATAAATATTAAATAAAAGTTTAAGGTGAAAAACGCACAACTTCTTTATGCGTATATGATAAATAAAATCAAAACATAATCTTTGACAGATGCGAAAAGAAATCCCAAATTAAATTATCAATACCTACTTTTATATTAAAAATAACTGTAAATCAAATAAAAAAAACTCTTTCATACAACTCTTTAATCTTATTCGACTTCGAGCTTATGTTACATTAATGTAGGCAGAATAGTAGACACGCAGATATACTACCTATAGTTCTCTTTAAATTTAAATAAAAATGTACATTTGCAAAGATTTTCAGGAGTAAATTTAATATTAAAAAAAAATATATATTTTTAAATTTCTGAGTAACAGAGATTTGGAATTTCTTTGTATAGCAGTTACATATTTTAGATATACATTCATATATAGAGCACATAAATGTGAATATTTTAATACACACTGAATAAACAATAAACATCTTAGATTTTTTTGTTTTTTTTTTTTTATTGGTAGGTAGAAAATCGGTGGAAAATAGAAACTTTTTTATTATGTAGAAAGAAAATAAAAAATTTTTAATTTAGAAAACAATTGGACAATTGGACATTTAGATCATTCAATATTGATATTTGAGCACTATCAAATGACGAAAAGAGGCAGTTTCAAACATTCCATAGAGAATATCAGCGTTTTTTTTATGAAATATAAAATGGAAGCTTTGGTTTCGTGTAGAAATGTTCGCGATTGTTCATATTTTCTTCACAAATTGGAAGTTTTGCAAAACAAAACGATAACGATGGCACACACGATAACTTAAGAATTTGTTGGGCTAGAAGCTTAAATTCTTTTTTGATTGGTTAAAATATGTTTAGGGATTTTGGTTTTGTAAATGGGCAAAATCCCCCCCTCCTCGATCCCCTCCCATACACATTTTTTGTAAACAATGTTTTTTGTCATACTAAACAACAAAATTTCGAAAAAATTATGAAAACGAAAAAGTTTTTATTTATTGTATTGGGGAAGGATGAGGAAAAGGTGGGGACGGTATTTTAGTAAGGAAGCCTTGTAGCTTTACTTTACAGCCGTTTTTAATGGGAGATGATACAATCATATCAATTCACGTTCTATTAAAGTAAAAAAAAAATCACGAACGCCTGTTCAAAAGAATTGTTAAAAATTAATATTTACATCTTTTGTTCAATTTTCTTTTGAAAATTTCGGATGTGTAGGTCTCAGTTGTTATATCATAACAACATTTTTGCTTTTGTGTGGTGTATAACTATATATTTCGTTCCTTTCAAAACGCAACCTTTTTTTTACGGAAGTATAGGTGAAAATAAAAAGCTTTTGACGTTCCGTTTTGAAAGACTTTGATTTTTACAAACCACAATCCATAAATAGATTCTACATTTATGATTTTACAGGCCTATTCTGTGCCAAAGTTAAAATCGCTCATAGTAACCATATCTATCATAGCTTATTGCCTATAAATTAACCTTATGACAGTTTTTACCGAAGTATATTCTAGGCAAAAATCCATGAGCGCTTATAGCTCAAAATCGCATTTAACTTAAAACCGGGTTACTAAACGAACTTCAGGCATAATTGATTATCATAAGTGACAGTTCTGTGCGCAGTTTGCTTATAAAATTTGTAAAAAGAACGATGGAGTCATTTTTAAATATTGATATCAAACATTTAACAACAATAAAGTACACTAATACGATAAAAAAAAACAATATTTTTTTTTTGATATTTGACAGCCTGAAAAATTCACCACAGTGTTGATGAAAAAATTAAAATCAGTTCTATGATTCATTTTGCTAAAATTCCAATTATCATAAATTAACTTGTAATACAAATAGAAATAGACAAAAAATTAAAAAAAACAAAAATAGAAAAAAAACAAGAAGAAAAAAGTAGAAATAATAATAAGAATTATAGTTTAGGAATTGAAATAATAAAATTAAAATTAAAAACTAAAATAATAATAAAAAATAAGATTAACAGGCCTATTCTGTGCCATGAGCGATTTTGCGTTCTATGATTGAAAATAAAACCATTTTTAAATTCGCTCAAAGCTTTTTATGATACTTGTAATTGGAATTTTAGCAAAATGTATCATAGAACTGATTTTAATTTTTTCATCAACACTGTAGTGAATTTTTGAGCCTATTAAAGAGCGAGAAACACAGAACTGTCACTTATGATAATCAATTATGGTTGAAATATGCAGGTTTTAAGTTAAAAGCGATTTTCAGCTATGAGCGCTCATAGATTTTAACTATTGCACAGAATAGGCCTGTAAAGATGAAAGTAAAAATAATTATATGAACTAATTATAATAAACTACGGAAATAGTTATTTATAAAATGATAATAATAATATAATGTGAGTATAGAAATGAGAAAGATAAGGACAAATAATTATAAAGGTAAAAGTAGATGTTAAATATTTGGCAGTGAGGAATTTATTTATGCAGATGGAATGTGCTGGTTATAATACATTTTAAATACTCGTACTTTTAATAACATTAACCCTTATATAGGCACCAAATTCGTATACCATATTGTGGCACCATGGCCTGCAGACCACAACATGTAATTTTTATGAAAATTTTTCTACAAGTCGACTAACAATAGATCCGTTGAGAATATCCTAAAATTTCAGACTTGTGTCTTTAATAGTTTTTTAAAAAAAGAAAGTCAAATTGGTCTACACAGACCATGGTGCCTGCATAAGGTTTGTGTTGGAGATGTTGCATATCTATAGGATGAAGAATGATGCAATGAATCTTAGATGTGAAACTGAAAAGCTCAGTAACAATTATAAGCAATTAATTAGTAAATAGGTTTTAATTTGTTCTGTCAGGGTCTGTTCTTTTATATTTTTTATTTTGTTGACAGTTTAAAATGATGTGACATATAATTGATACGTGTCATTGTCGCCAAAACTTTTACTCTTTTATTTGATTTTTTAAATTTTGTTTTTTTTTAATTTTGTGCTTTTAATTTAGCTCAGCTGTGATAATGTTTCAAATGGAGTATTTGTAAATTGTATTAGACAGGGTAATTTTAATTCGTTTTTTGGAATCTTGAAAAATGTTAATTGTTTGTGTTGTAGCCTGAAGATAAATGGAAATACATTCGAAATATTGCGACTAAAAATTGTTTGTTTTTTGATTTAATTAAGAAAATCAAAGAAAACTGACCTACATCCAGAAAAGCCGCCTTCAGTTGGAAGAACGCAAAGCCGGTTTTTAGAATAATTTGTTTGTTAATAATAAACTTTTTAAATTTGTAAACACAATTATTAAGAAGCAGTTGCGAGAGAAATGGAGATTATACATTGTCATCATCCTATTGAGAGGAAAAATTACACCAGTTTTAAGAAGTGCTGTCATAGAATTTGAAATTTTTCGTTTTAACTGGTAATACGTAAATAGCAAATAATCGAAGTACGCTTTTTGTAAAAATAAATGCGCACTAAAAAAAAAGTCAATTACCCCGAATTAAGTGTCCATTCAACTTTAATATAGGCCTGTCATAAAAATCGTCTTAAACTCTTTAAATCCATTAAACTGGTTATGACAAAAGGCCGCAAACTCTTTTTAAAAAAAAACAAAATCATTTTGCAAAGAATCCTTTTCAATAATCCCTTTTAAAAATAATTTTGTGGCAGATTTTATTCAGTTTAATTAATTTGTTGATACTTAATTGTGGGTTGCTGTACGTTAAACAAAATATGACCGAAAATTATTTAAAACTATAAAGAATATAGAAATACATTAAGGATATTTAAGGAATTTAAAAGAGAGTGGGATGCCTTAAACATATTCTCTTTTTTTTATCGCATAATTTGTTCTTTTTTAAGTTAACTCTTACAAGAGTATAGTTTGAAGATTAACTTTCTAAATTTTCATTTTAGATGAGTTTTCTTCGGAACTACCAGTTGTTTTTGTAATCGTGGTTTAAATACAACCATTTGATTATGTTCTGAGAAATATTTTTGCTTTTAAAGCATTTCGATTGTGCTATTTTGTTACTATGTATTTCTATTTTAATTCACGGGCTATACTTTATTATTCAATAAATTGATGAAAAACTGTATTGTACAGATTAGCTCTATATTGTTCGAATATATTCAGGAATTTTGAACAGAGTAATTTTTTGGTTGACAACAGTTAACATTTTTGAGTCAATAAAAAGATCAATAAAAATACGCCTAAATCACATGAAACTTTATGCCAAACGTTATAATATGTACATTTTTTGCACAAATCACACAACTCGAATGAAAAGTCATCTGACATTTACTGTCAACTTAGATATTGGCAAAAGTTTACTTTGACTATTTCTTAAAAAAATATTTCAACTATTATTTGGACAGCGTTTGTGATATTAACTAGCCCCACGTACCAACAATCTCCTCTCTCCCCTACTTTATCGGTAATTTGAAGCTAAATTTAAAAAAAAGAGGTTTGTGCGAATTTACCGAATTGGCAGTTCAGTTTTTATGACATGCAATTGGAAACGGGTTGACATCCCGTTCTCGAAAAATATTCCCTACGAAATTTTCCTTGAGACAATTATTTCAATGGAAAGCATTCTGCATTCTAGATTTTTTTTTATTGGACCAATGCTTGACCTGAGAACGGGTGCTTTTAATTCAACCTTAAAAACAGTAAATTCGCTCCCATATGTAGTAAAATTCTATCGACAACTTAGAACGAACTACGTATTAGTGAAACTTGCTTTAGAAGTTGTAAGTGTAGTAATCTGATTTACGATAATGCAGAATATTTGGGACAGGACACCAACAGGAACAAAATAGTGGCAATTTTGCTTTAGAAATATACATTTGTAAGCAATCTTATTCTTATGATTTCAACTCTCAAACAGACCTCACTCCCATAGATTATTTCAGATTTAGGATTACTTTCTTAAATAAATAGTGAAAAATAATAAAATAAAAATGTCCTTGTCTTAACCATACTAAATTTAACACTCAGTCAGGCGTACTTATTTCTGAAACGAAACCGGGCGCACTAGATCTTAGATATCCTTTAAATTAGAGGTCTTTTATCAAGTGAAAATTAACTAACCATAGGAATAATAGAAGAACAGTTTAAGCACATTTTGGATTTATAATTATTTAGAATTATGATTGTGTCAGAGAGATCAGGTGCCCCAGACGGGTGGTTAACAAAGTTTCCTCCTATAGAAAAACCAAATTTCTCATTGAATATTAGTCTGAAGCGTTTAGTTCGGATTTTACTTTAAATTGTAGATTATTTTTCGCAGAAATAATCTTGAAGTTATACATATTTCAAACTATACTAATATCGGAATCCTAAAACATTTAAAATAATTTTCCCGTTTGGTTTCAAAAAGTCATTTTAATTCTAAGAATTCAAACATCCTGATTTAAACTTACCACAATAAATAGTTAGAAACTAAACTCGTTTTTTTCTTTGTTAAATATGAAATTAATATTTCTATTTTACTGAATTCCGAATTATCGCAAAAAAAACAAATTTATAAATTTGAATCAGAAACTTTACTTTTTACTTTCACAAAAAAACGGATTTTATTCAACAACAAAACACACTTCCTGTCCCGACTTTAGCACCTGTAGAGTTGTGCACTAACTAAACAATAATTCGCAACAAATGCTTTTATATAGACTTATAAAAACTGATAACGTTTTGGTACTCCTCCACTTCTTTCTCTTTGATCCTTTTTCTTGTTGTTGTTGTTGTTGTGGTGGTTGGTTGGTTTTTTTTTTATTCAGTATGGACAAAATAGATGCGTATGTGCAACTTTTCAATGATATGCGTTCAGATGGTATTGCGCAGATGCGAGCTTATTTTGTAATGTGGAAAAGCTTTTCTCATTCATTGCCCTGTGAAATCTCTATTTATATTGTAGTTATAGTTATAGTTAGATTGTTGTTGTTGTTTTTGTATAGTGTATGTAAATGGATGTGTGTGATATAAATGTAGAGTAAGAGTAGGTAGGTAGGTACATAGTATAACAGTTAAACGTTGAAAAGCTTAATTTTTTTTTATGTATGACGAGTAGGTGGAAATTCGTTTTAATTTCAGAAAATTTATAGTTACAATCAATCAATAAACATGGCAATAACTACTACAACGTGAATAATAGTCATTTGAAGTTTTCCAATAATAATTTTTCTATAAAATTCATTTTCAAATAAATAGGACATTTCTCAGTTATTTCGTTGAAATTCACTGAATTTCTGGAAAATGAGATTCCGTGGAAATGGGATTCTTTTAGCGTAAAAGTTGAAATAAAACCGATTTTGGAAATGTACAAAACAGTTCAATATTCTGTTGGTCGATATTACACAAACCGGTTTGGATAAGAAAAGTGTTGGCCATTTTCTATTTGCGTTACTTCCCGCTTACCTAAAAAATCAGTTTATTGGCCAAAAGTGTTTGGCTTGTGTGATACCGACTCGTGACTTCAAACAACAAAAATGCTAGTATATGGTATGGAACGGATTAAATTATGATCGATAAGGACACTATTTAACGTAATGTTCAAAGTATGGAACGGAGAAAGATTTTCGAAAATTTTAGGAACAGTGAGAAGCCTATTAGCTTCACCGCCGTGAGCACCAAGTCTTTTTAACTTGGGACTTATACAGATGACATCGATACAATACCGGAGAAGTCAAGCATCTAAAGATTAGTGATAAGTTTATGACGTTGGAAAGTGGAAAATAACCTCTAGCAATAAAAGTCAATTTTATACAATTCTACATCATTGGTCCCTAGATATGTATACATAAAGAACGATTCTTTTTGCAGAGGAAGCCTGTGCATTCTGTATGGACATGTATTTGGATTTCTTCTGTTTCTTCACAGGACCTGTACATGCCACTATCTTCCAAACCTACCTTTCTTCGATGTCCTATCATTTTGCAAGGGAAATTCCCGAATAACACTTTGGACTACCTTAGTTTGGGAAGTTTTTACTGCATTGCTTGGCTCTTCTCTATTCTTCCTTCTTTTTCATTTCTCTTTGAATTATGTTTGTTCCAATTCCACAGAATGGTTCTGGTCCATTTCTTGCCAGCTGTTCGGTCCATACTTTCCTTCAATGCCTACAAGCGTCGCTTTTTTAAATTTTAAGAATCTGGTCAATCTGGTTAAATTAAATCCCTTCGAGTAGAACTCGACAGCACAGAAGAAGTGATAATATTGCTCCAGATAAGATGAATGGAAATAGATTAGGCACATTCTTTGAAAAGATAAGGACGACATTTGAGATGATGTACAATATTAAAGACGTTCGATAATGTGGCGCGTGTTCCATCAGGAGAAACAAAAAAATGGGTGGCCTCCTATTTTACTTCATAGAACTAATCTGATCTGATGATGATGAAAATCATTTATCATTCATCTCTATCTAATATATTAATTTTAAACAATTTAATTTGTGTACATTATTTGCTAATAAATATAGAATTTCGAATTCCTTCGAATTACATTTTAAACATAAAATAAACAATCGAACTGTCAATAGATTTATGATTCACACAATAATGCATGCCCAATTAAAACCAATAAGAGAAAATACCAACAAGATAAAGTAATTGAAATATAAAAATTTTATTATGAAATTTAATTTACAGCACAAACATTATAGAGAACATAATTTTGAAAATTAAAATCAAATGAATAAAATATTTATTTATAATGAATATTCTGTCAACAGATGGGAACTAGGCATTTCATTGCACATTTCATATTAATTATGATTAAAAAAAATTGCTAATTAGATTAACTTGGTCGCGGAACAATAATTTTCAGATTATAGCGGCCCCCAAATATTGCGGTTATGCAAAAAAAAACAACAAAAAAAACACCAACACACAGTCAAGTATATAAAGAAGGCTACCACGTCAAATCAAATTATAGAATTTTTTTTTTTTTGTATTCTATGGCCACTTCACACAAAAAAGGGTTCCACGCAGTGTATACGGGTTGAGAATATGTAATATGTCTCGTCCATGAAATGTTAACCAAAAGAACAGTTAGATTTGTTGAATTTTAATTAATAAAATTTTGTGATCATTTTTAATTAAATGTTCTTTTTGTCATCGTTTTTTTCTTCTTCTTCTTCTCTCCATTTCATTCGGATCCACGAAAAAAAACCTCTTTTCTTTTACCCGTATATGGAAATATTTAGAATAATAAACCGCAATCAAAGAAAACAATCTTGTTCCTTATGCGCCCACGTAATTTATTCAAAATGACAAATTCATTACTTCCATATTTACTTATCTGCCTTTAGACCAGGGGTCACCAAAGTTTTTGTGAAACGGAGCGGACAAAAAATATGGTTGGATTTTACTTTACGGACCCATTGAATTGGAGACTCAGGGTGCGGAGGGATCGATAGAGAGAGTCCCCTCGACCAACGTTTCTACGGGAACTTTTTGGGGATCGCCTCTCCCCTTCCCTCTAGGGGGATTTAAAGATTGTATGAAGAAATATCAAAAAAAAAATTTATAGGTAGGTTGCAATTTTGCACCAAAATATAATTAATTGTTCACTGCTAATTATTGACACGACAGTACTGCATCTAATTTCCTCTTCTTTGACATCATTATAGTGTAGGGATTCTATAGCATCTCTTTTAAAGAGAACATGTTCTCTTTTTACTTGCTGATCTTTCTTTTTCTTTTACATTTGATTATGTTCTCTTTT
>JANSTT010019230.1:0-11896 GCA_026745375.1 Platyura marginata | reverse complement strand
AACCCCAGTCGGACTTGAACCCGGGACCTCCCGCTCCAAAGGCAACCACTCAATCCACTGAGCCATTTGGTCGGTATGACTAAATTTGATCGAACATTTTTAATCAAATCGAAAATGTTACGATAACTTTTTTCCAACGTATGCTTGAATAGTGTCGTAATATTGTCGATCCTTACAATGTACGCACCCATTTAGTACAAAGTAGTAAAGTAAATAAGTCAAAATATATCTAATGAAATGCCAAAACCATTTTTGTTTTAAAATTCAATTCGGTCGTTCGTTATTTAAGATTATTTTGATAAAATACATAAGTTTTTTTATGGATGCATATTTTAAATCTATCCATACATTCTTCCGTCCTTACACATCTTTGACGGGAGAACCTTGCGCATTTAATATTTCGGCCAAAGATCTTCACAAATCATTGGGATTTCTGGCGCACATTTCCATTAGGTAAATAATTTTTTGCAAGATCCCTATTTTCATTTGAATTTAATTTCCTAAGCCAATCAATTTAAATGTTTAAATAAAAAAAATATTCTACTTTTCTATTGTCAAAAGTTATATTAACAAAAATAACCAACAACTTTTACAACAAAATATCAATTTCCGACCATCAAAAAGTAATCGGAAATTTTGCCGACAGAAATGATCGAAAAATACGTTCAATCATATTCGATTTTAAATTTTCGACATTTCCAAAAATTTCCAAGTCGGATTTTTATTCAAAATCATACTATTCCAGGAGAATTACAGTATGTAAATAAAACAAAAACTATGTCGAACACATTTCAAAAATATAACAAAATATCAGAAATTTGTTAGTACTCGCTCCAGTGTCCCCTACTACGATAAACTACTTAAGGCTGCTCCTACTAAAGTTTTAATTGAAAATTGATTATAATTTAAGAAAGTAATAAAAAAAAACATGCTGTCTTGTAGATAATACTTGTTTGATAATATACAATATACAATATCAGAGTATTTTTGATTTATTCTTAAATGAAGATACGCAAAATTGGAAATAAGATAAAGGCATTTGTTTTGCAAAGTGTTTAAGATCTATGTATGTATGATGTAGTAATGATTAAATAGAACTGATAATGAAAGTTGGTTAATGTATAACATATACAGTACATATAAGTATAATGTAATTATTACAAATCTGAATTACTTATATCACTTTACCTTGGGCATTGTGGAGTAAGTGAAGATAAATTAAATCCATTGGCACATATAGAATAACTCAGCAAAATAATTACCCCGGCAAATAGGGTACAATTGATTTTTTTCATTATTTGTTTATTGTTATAAATTAATTTGATTATTTAACTAATTATTTATTTTATTACGATTATATCACAATTGTTTTTAACCCTATAACGTATTGCGAAAAATTATAGTTATAAAATTTTATTATTTAAATGTTTAAAAATTTGTTAAAACTAAGGAGCTCTCACTTCGAAAAAGTAAAATATGTAAAAAAATTTTTTTTTAATAATTATATATTTAATTCTAGTAAACTCACGATAATGTGAACACAAATTTTTGAACATTGACATCTCTTATTTTTAATATTTTTTTTAACATAAATTTTTGTTCTAATTATTTTAGTTTTTAACCAAATTTATGACAGTCGCGTCTACCATTTCATAGTAAATACTCAGATTATTGTAGTATTTTTGTTATTCTTATTATAGCCAGTCTAGTCGCATAAGTATTGAATCAATTTAAATTTAATTTCTTCTGTACAAAAGAAATATATTCCTAGGTACAACAGTCAAGAGTAAGGATGAAATAAGAAATAAATAATTAAAAATATACATAATAATAAAATAAAATAATAGTAAAAATATACAATGCAATAATAAAATAAATTAATGTTCCTGGTAATCCGTTAAATCATTAAATAATAATTATTATTATTGATTTACAGCCGATCTTTTTTTCTTTTTTTTTTTTGGTCTGAGTATCCCTATTTATTGGTTTGGTTAATTTATAAAAAATTATTACACTCCCATCCACAACAAATCATTTGATTTAATTTATTCATAATAAATTCATTCAAATTTGGTGACTATAGAATGTTTGTCTATCGCACATATTTTATTATAAGAGGCGACCTACTGTTTTTATGGTAGAATCCCTTGATCTAAATGTCAAAAACACCAGCCTCGACAAATAATCCAAATGAATTTCAAATTAAATGTTCGATACAAGGAAATTTCCTCGAAACTGGGATTAGAACGCAGGATTTGCGTCAACGGTCATTACTAACAAGAGTGTCACTCTCGGGAATTTGATTGGTTTCCCGGGATTTTTTTTAATGGTTTGTTTCGTTTAAATAAATATCAAAACACAAAAAGACAAACAAACATGGTACTTAATTTTTATAGTACACTCGATTTAAAGCGAAAACCAAAAACTTATAATTTTTATATGTAGGTATTTGAATTTTGAGTTATTACATGCGATACTCAATTCGTCCAGCTCTACAAATGATGGCAGATTAAAATCAATAAGTAAATTGACAGATAGCAAAATTAATTGTGAATTGTCATTGTCAAATATTTTTTACTGTACGCACTTATTTCTAGTTTATATTTGCTGAATATCGTTTAGATCACCACGCTCGCATCACACTCATACATATACAAAATATTCTAAATATTTTTTACTGCGCTGTTTAAAATTGTGAAAAATTATCAATCATATTGAATTGTAAGCAATAATAAGATTACCTAATAATAATCTTGATTGATTTTTGAATTCAAATATTTAACTAAAAAGCGATCCCCATCACCCAGAAGAACCATGTCCGGTATATTTAATAAATTTTTTTTTTATTATTTTATTAAAAATTACATTGAACCGGGGATTCCCGGGATCACGGAAATAAGATTTTAAAATTCCCGTTTCCCGGGAATCAAATTATACCGGGAAAAGTAACCCTCCAATGCGGTTATTCATCAACATATTTTAATTAATTAATTAGTTCACGTTATCGAGTCTACTATGTAATCAGGAAAGCTATATCACTATACTAGTTTTAAAAAATAATTAAAATGAACATTTAATATAATATTTATTTATAATTAGCAACCACTATATACAAAAGTAAATCTCAAACTAACCAAATCATCGGTTTAGGAGTGCTTTTATATCATATATACAGTTCGATTGCGGTAGGTAGGTGAATCCACTTTAAATTTGATATACATATTTTATTTTTAATACTATAATTATAGGTAGGTATATATAAAATTAAAAAAATAAAAATATACAGGTAACCCTCGTATAACGCGGTACTTCTATAACGCGTTTTCGCTACAACGCAGTTTTTAAATTGCTGACATCTCTTGTACAATGCGCTGTTGCAGTTTCATATAAACCGTTCTTGAAATTTTTTATACGAAGCTTAAGTTTTTATGGGCTGCGTTGAGAATTAGTCGGATTAATTGAAAACCATTCAAACGCAACTGGAACTTCATTAAAAACCCTTTAAATACAACTAAAATTTGACAGTTGAATTTTTTTTTTAAATAAAGTTTTTTTTTATAATTGAGAAAATAGCGTTTTTATTAGATTTTGAACGTAACCCTCCTTTTTTTATGGGTTCCTTGTCTCGTATATAATGCGGCATTTTTGTTGAACCGAACCGCCGCGTTATACGAGGGTTATCTATACTAAATGCATAAAAAAATCTGTTATCATAGAGATAAAAAAGAACATTACCGAGATATATGATTTTCAAGTAATCTTTTTGTCAAGCTAATTCATCATAGCACTATCAAATTGATAAATTAATTGGTGAAATGATTTTACTTATGCATACCTACTATACAACTACAACCTACTATATGTATGCATATGAAATGTTTCTATATAATCAGCTAATTCTACCGCGCAACATAATGCAACGCAGCGTCAGTAGTCAGCAGAAAAGTAAACAATGCTGACATAGACATTTTTTATTTAGCTTAGATATAAAATGGCCTTGATTATTCCGAAATGGTTTATCTATTTCTATATACTATGTACGATTGTACGTTGTACCTATCTGTTCGTTCATATTTAAAAAAAGTCTTATTGAATTGTTAGTTGCAGAAAAACTTGTCCGTTTTTTTTAACGAATAAAAACTAGTTGCTAATTTTTATTCGTCACGGTATATGCCCCCCATTTTTATATTGATAGAATTGTTAGAATTTATTGTGTACTCATTTTTGAAAATACGCCATTTTTAATGATAGGCAATTTTGTGTAATTTATTATAAATACTATTTGAATTAAGGGCAACTTTATTTCAAATTGAATAACAATAAAGATGTTTTTAGAAATATGGAATTTAATCAGGATTATTCACAGCGATGGTTTGACCTCTGCAGACCAAGTTTCCCTTGGTTCCTGTTGAGGTGCTAATTTATGTGGGTGCTGGGTGGGTTTATGAGAAAATAATATTTTTTATTTAAATCTTCCTTACTGGAAAAATAAATGAAAGTCAGCCATTGGACCGCTATCACTACAGTAATAAAAAAGGTGGTTACGAGAGACACAATAAACGCACCTGCTGTGATTAATTAAGTTTTTTTTAGACTGTTGTGATAAATCTTTAATTTTGTTTTTTAAGTTTGGCATTCTCGTTCCTTCCACAAAATTGCTATTAGCGCTCTTGACTCTTAAGACCGGCAAAAATTGTGGCATTATTGAATATGAATTTCAGTGTCGCGCTCTTGAGGTGAATCTAAAGGCGAGTAAAGATTAAAATGGCCGATGTTAGAGTGTTAACTTTTGCGTCGAATAGGTCTGATTTGGCTAGTCAAAATTTGAACTATCATATCATTTAGTTATTTAGTAGTCATGCGATTTTTTTTAATTCAATTTATGTGAAACATTTTGTTCAAATATCAAATTTTTGTATTACAATTGCATTACAAAAAAGGAGTACTTAAAAATTCGGATTTAGACATTTTTTTAAAAATAGCTTTAAAAAAAAATTAAAATTCTATAGTTTCGTATTGTTTTATGTTATTGCGATCATAACATTGATATATAAAAGAATATTGTAGGTACCTACTGCCAGTACAAAGATAAACAAATGATTTATGATAGGTTATAGCGATTATTAATAATTTATTATTATTTGTTTATGGTCACTTGGACGAACACTGGGTTAATGGGTACTTGTTTGTATAGTTAAATATACATAAATAAATTCTCACCTAATATATGGTCAAATTAATTTACATTTCGAAAACAAATTAACAAAAATTTATTTGTCAAATTTTAACAAAGTACTTATCCATACGTATTCTATCAACCGTAACGTTTAATTTTGTATTCATTATTTTGTTTGGTTTTTTTTTCAGAAAAGATGAAAAAATTAATTTCCTGTTTGATATGCATTTTTTTTTTGTCCGATTAAGTTAACGTCATTGTAATAATTATTTATATAAATTCTTATATGAAGTTAGTTAAAATAAATTAAAGTAGTTATCAAACACGCGCCATAAAAATAACAAAAGCTTTTGTTAAAATATTATAAAAAAAAATTGTGTAAGCGTATTGCTGTATATGAGCAGGAGCACCAAGAAAATGATGCATTAAGAAAATTTTTAAGATCACTAGGTATAGTAAATTATGTGGACTCTTCTTTCTATCAGTTAAGTTTAAATAGAAGGGTGAATGTTACTTTACGGAACCCACGAGTAGAGGGATGGGGGTAGAGGGGATAGGGTAGAGGGGTTAGGTTGTCCTACTCCCCCATACATTTCTGGTGCACCCTCCGCTAAAGAAGGAGGTCAATTTTGTATAAAAAAACAAATTGTTATTCTTCCTGTCGTCATAAATCCTATCATCATGGAAGTATTTAAAAAAAACAACTTACGTCATCTTGATGGAAGAAAATGGAACGAAATTGGTCGTTCACAACTTGACCGTTTTTTTAAAAAGTGACACAATTTTGAACTTTCTTAATACTAAAGATATGGTTTTGAAACTTCGTATTTTTATATTATTTTAAATTTCCAGCATTTTTTGCTAAAAATAAATTTTGTAAAAAGTTAACCCTTTAAGGTCTACACATTTTGAACATGATATGTTCGGTGAGCAACGATTTTTTTCCATTAAAATGACATACGTTTTTTTTTAAATAGTGCCATTATGATGGGATAAATAATTCTCACGAAGCGCCACTGATTGCAATATTTTTTAAATTTTAACTATTTTTAGTGAATGCCCTGAATTTCATTTCAATTCAATTTATATATATAAAGAAAGGTTGGAAAAAAATGTACACAATTGTTACAAAGTATCGACTTACATTATATAATCTATCAAAATTGTAATAATTTATACATTCTACGACTGATAGTTCTCAAGTGTCATCAACAATTATTTCTATTCTATTAATTAAATATAATTTCCCCAGATCTTATAAAAATGGATTCTTGCATACTCTAATCTAATATATGTAAGTTATTATATTGCTATAATATATATTTAATTTGATTAAAATTACAATAAATTAAAACTGGATAAATATAGGTATAGTATGTAGTAACTCTATGTATCTATTTCTATATATACATAGTTATTATAGTATGATAAAGTATTTATTAAATTTATTACACAACAATTTTATTAATTACTTATTAAAGATTTCAATATGATATCAGACCATTTTTTTATGAAGCTGTAAAAAAAGTTATTTTTTCTTTAAGAAAGTAAGGTATTTACTGATAATTGATGGCCTTTCTTCAAAGTGTTAATGAATTCATAATAAATTATGTCGAATTAAATTACGGGTTATAAAAAAATTATAATTTAATAATAGTACTGCCTACCTACCTACATATGTATGTATAATATGGGTGATATGATATTATGGAAAAGAATGCGGAAATGGGAATTTTTTTAAAAATAACTATTAAAAAGAAAGCATTTCATCATTATGTATTTCATTTAAAATAATAAATTTTAATAAGAATAAAGGATCAGATCAGATTTTTCGATACTTTACCTTCGATTGTTTTATAGTAATTTATTAAAGACAAAAAATAATCAAAACTTAAATATGTCTCTTATTAACCACATAACTGTCCGATTATGGTGACATAAATTCAAGTTAGAATATGCTAAAAATATGACGACGTGTGGTTAATTCTAATAAATTCTAATAAAATTTAATATAAAAATTGTAAGAAGTAAGAAAATATTAAAGAATGACTTAAGCAGGTATGTTTTGAAGTTTTTCATTAATTATGTACAAAAGAATACATTTATGGAGAATTTTTTTTAAAGTTCTAAGTATTTTTAAAATTAATAGCCAAATTTGAAAAATTATTTTTTTAAACTGATAATCCATGGATTATATCTTATAACCCAATTAAGACCAAAATAACAATCTCTTTCTCTAATAGTTTCTAAATTTCTGTAGAAGAAATTTTGGTTCATATATGTATAAAAGTATTTGAAACAGCGCTTCCAACTGATCGAAAATATATAGGTTTACAATAACAGTGGAAATAAATGAGACATTTAAACTGGCTGATCAAATAAATGTTTTTTGATCGTTTTTATGTGTCTTTTGTAAAAGTATTTATTAGAGTCACTGGAGTTTTCTTAATAAATTCGAAAAGCAAAATCCTTAATCCTTTTATTATAAAAATACATTTCTCTCGTATAACTTTTATTTACCGAATGGCAGTTTGTAAACAAATCTTGAAGATAGTTTTCAGAGGTGCTTAAGGATTTAAATGTTAACTAGGTTTTCAAATACAATCACGAATAAAAGATTTCCAAAAAACTGTTTCAGTGCTCATTCATTAACAGAAAAAATGGTGTTGATATTCGTAGACTTTGCACCTAACTTACAACAAACTTGCCTAAAATTTTCCTTATTTTTTATCAAATAATTGATTAATGACGTCCGCTAACGAAGTGAACTGTAGAACTGTTTACCCAAATTTTCTATAGGGGAAGATTAAGGATTTCTTTAAAATTCATCGACAAATTTTTGGATCCTTAGTATCTTCAAGAAAATCCGGTTTGGCCATAACAGTGAAATTATTATTCGTAATATTTAAAAGTAAGTAATGTTTACGTATTACGTCAAAATGAAAGAGTCTGCATTAAGTAATTTCCATGACGACTTAATTTTATTTGCTGTTCTTTAAACTTTTAAACTTTTTTTTTAAGACTTATTTTGTATGGAACATTTTCAATTCGGTAATCTAATTAGAATTAACAAATGTAATTAACCATGACATAGTTTACTTATATTAACCTTATGGTTTTTTTTTTTATTAATACATAGAATGTAGTAATTCTAGTTGATATGATAAGAATTTAAAAAGAATTTTGATACACTTATGTATGTATTGTATATCTATAAGATAAATAAAGGTTTAAATCCAATATTAACTACATGTGTACTTCTCTTTTTATCTAAGTAATTAGTTTTTGAACAAATATACTTGTAAAATTGTACTTAACATTGATTTGAAAAGATAAAATACTATTTGAATTAATTTTTATTTTACGCGAATTTATTTTTATGGGTGTAACCCCACATTTTTAAAACTAAAAGAAAATAATTATCTGATGATATGCTGGATACCTACACGCAATTTTTTTAAAAATCATAGTTTTTGTTTAGGTTTTTAACAAATCCCTGGATTCCGGGATTTGCATTTTAATATTCCGTAATCCCGGGATTAGAAAAACCATTCCGGGATTGCTAGCACTACTTCTGTCCTGTTTTTCTGTCCGTCTGTTCGTCTATTCGTCTGTTTGTCTGTTCGTCTGTTCGTCTGTTTGTCTGTTCGTCTGTTCGTCTGTTCGTCTGTTTGTCTGTTCGTCTGTCCGCTTGTCTTTCTATCCTTCTGTCCGTTTGTCTTTCTATACACCTTTATTGTATTTGCTTCAAATCGAACCAGGTATAAGAGAGATGGGGGTACTGTCTACTGTATATACTTAAATTAGATATACACAATTCATTTACTCGAAATTTATTCGAAATTAAGAAAAAATCAATATAACAAAAATTATAGAGAATCAAAAAATTAAGATTTCATTACTCGACCAAAAACTTCTACGGCCTACCGTTATGACGCTACAATCAATTTTAAATTATTTCTAAGGTTTTTAATCATTTGTATTTTATTTGTTCCTATATAATTTACTAAATTTACTAAATGGGAAATAAATCATTAACCCAAAATATTTTGAATATTTATAGAGGAGTATAAAGTAATTTTATGCCTATTGTTATATGTAAAAATACTCGTATGCAAATGTCATAATATTTAGTCATTTATTTGAGTAATGAGAAAATGTCCAGAACTAAATTAACTGAGCTCTCCATGATATTTCCTTATTTTCAACAATTTTTAAAACACATATCACAACTATAACAAAATAATAATTCAACTGAAAAAAATGTTGTAATCTTTATCAAAAATATGTAACATAGAAAATTAACCGAAATTATTTAAAAAATTTTGTCTACTACGTCATTTTTGTCATACATTTTTTGATTATTGTGTAAACGAATTTAAATCTTGTTTATATTCTTATAAATCGTGTTTATATATTCTTATAAATCGCATTTATTAATTAAGTATAAAATAAAACTTGTATTGAAGAAAAAAAAATTCTTATCAATAACACACATTACTTTTTTGTTTAATTCTTATTATTATGTATATTATCACAAAACGTACAAATATCACATTGTTTATTTATTGTTTTTTGTTGTTGTTGCTGTACATAAATATTATTTAAACCATTACCGATTTTTATTATAAATTATTGTTGTAATCGAATCGATAAACTATAAAATAATTAAGTGCACCGCACGACGACAAAGTGAATTTTTTCGACACACTAAAGCGTGCTCTGTCGTTATACTAAAATGAACACAGAAGTCACTATAATGTGATATGAGAGGTTTAAATACTACAACCGTATCATATTAGTTACAAGCGCTAAGTCGCACATATAATAATAATAATAATTTTGAATTGCCTTTATTAATTCGTATAAAATCTCAATGAAATAAAGACCACAAGCAATTTTTGTATGGTGGGGAATAAGAAACAGGCATACATACAAACATTCACACAGATATTGATATACGAAATTCAGTAGCTACAAGTACTTTGAATTTATGGATCTTGTTTAAACACTATTTAATTTGTTATTAAAAATGATCATAATTCAATTGTATGCTATTATAATTTGTGAAGAAATTGATCATTGATCATTTAGGTATTTTTTATGTATGTGGTTAAAATGACTATTAATAAAGTAAATAATAATTGTTTTAAATCTTTTAAATAATTTTAAAATATTCTGAATGGTTTATATCAAAATTAGGGGCACACAGTAAAGCATAACCACCTCTCCCTTATCCTTTGATCAATTTACTCCGAACAAATATAAATGTTTAAGACAATCTTCACGTGTCGGTTCGACCATAATCAAGATTTTGACTAAACGGCTGAATATAGTATAGTACAATAGATCTTTAAAGATATGGATTAACCTCTCACAAATCTAACCTAATCTAAGTAAGACCTTTATTGTTTTTGGGACCAAATCGAACGAGGTAGGCAATCAAAAAATGAAGATTTCATGGCGGTGCAATCAATCAAACACTTTTTTTACTGGTTTTCTAAATATGTACTTATCAATTGTTAGGGGCCGGGTAGGTTTTAGTCAATCTAATGACTAACTCAAAATTTTGTTACAAAATTGAATACATTTGTTTATGGATAAGATGAAAGTTTGAAAATGCTACAACAAATTGTCGATCATAAAATCTGTCAGTGGGCTTTAATAAGACATAAAATAAGAAACAATTGGCTAGAAATGCTACAACAAACACTGCATCCCTTAGTTTCTTTCAGTTCATTAAATAATTCGTAATTTTTTGTTTCGCCACTTCGCAAAAGAAAACTTGATCGAAACCTTGATCAATCATCAATTAAATGATCAAGAACGAAAATAAAGCCCTAAAATATTCCATTCCCAAGTTCAATAGTTTAACCTCTATTAAAAATAATTTAATACAGTTATGGATTGCTAAAAATAAAAAAAAAAATATTTTTGATACAACAAAGTCAATAAATAAAGATGATACCTAACATTATTTGAGTTAACAAATATTTTTAATACTTCACTGAAATAGTCTTGAAAATATTAAGTAATATAACAATAACAACTAATTAAAAATCATCAGGTACGTCAAAAATACAGCAAATATTATACTTATATTGTTATTACTCAGTCTGATGTTGTATTGATTATTAATTAATTTTCTATGCAATATTTTTCCGATGTTTTTAACTGTTAACTATTATTTTAATAAACTTGACATAAATTGTTTATAGATCATAATTGGTACAGACATAGTACATACATAGTAGTATTACTTAAGATATTATTATACAGTATGTATAATTGTATACAATAATTATGTATTTACTTATTTTTGAAAAAAAAAGAAAAAATTATATTATAGTACATATTATAGTACAGCGGTTCCCAACCTTTTTTTTTGTTGTACCCAAAAACAGAAACTATTTTCGGGTTGGTACCCCATCAGAAAAAAACTTGTCATCATTATTTGGTAATTTTGTAATTTAATTTTCGAATAATTGATTCGCATTTTATTGCGAATACTGGGCTTGCTAAGATTTGGACAAATTTGCAATATCAAATTTTATTAATGTAAATTTTAGACGTAGGCTCAACTTTAATTCTCGATAGGCACTTGTTTTTTATTGCAAGCATAGTCGAAAATCCAGTTTCACAGATATACAGTTGTGGTCACTTACTTAAGTCATTCTGTATTTTCAAAATCAAGCGATGTTTATGTAAACACATTATTTC
>JANSTT010019229.1:0-11896 GCA_026745375.1 Platyura marginata | reverse complement strand
CGATGAGTATTAAGGGGCGTTACAAACTCCATACCAAAGTTATAATACCCTTGATTAACATCATACGGGTATAAAAACGAACTAGAATAAAAACGGATGAATAAAAAAGATGTAGAAGGCTAAAAGAGTCAATGACTCATATTTGACCAATCTAGGATTAAATAAATTGTATCTTGTCTAAAATAAATGGTATTATTGAATTTTAAAGGAGGGTAGGGCACTAAAGCCTCAAGACACTGTGACCTATAAGGTCTATTGTGTCATGCCCTCATACAGTTTAGTCCAGTAACGGTTCGACCTTTTTAAAGAAGATCAGTATTTCCCTGGGCTCTGTTTCCCCTATCTCCATTGAGGAGGTGAGGTATTGTAACCGCATGCGACTGATATAGATGCATTCATATAATATATATCTACCATTTTACTGGAGACCACCACATGAGAATCACCCTGTACAGATAGATATATAAAAAAATTATTATAATTAATAAATCAATGTTATGCAGTTAAACAACACATTATTGTGACACCTCTAAAGACCTCCAATTAATAATTCAAAGATGCACAACGACCAGCGATCATTTTATAAATAATATCGAAATATTTAGCATTGAGAAAAATAATGCTCCATTCATGTTTGCTCTTAAAACATTATTACATGTACCTACATATTTTAAATCTTGATCCTTTGAGTCAAGGATAAACGACAGGTGGTTGCAGTTTGGTTGCCCTAACATGCAGCAGCCGTCCAACTTAGGTAGATAAATAACAAAAAACCATTTAACTTTTTGGCGCGCAAAATTTCTGCCTACCTAATCACAATATTATGTACAAACACATAATACACATCTTGTTTTGATTATATATATATATATATATGTGTGTGTGTGTGTAAGGTCTTGGGTGGACTCAAAGAAAATGTATGCATTATACAAAACATCAAAGAAATACTTTAACAAAGGAGCTCAAGTAATATCTTGAATTGCTAGGTACATTATTTGGGTTTCTTTTCATAGTTTGCGCAAGGTGAAAATTAATTATTGGGGCTCAATCATGTGCGTGTAAATATATATGTATGTACGTACATATATGGAATGTTTATTTTTCTTAGTAGGAAAAATATTTGAAAAGACGGTAGAAGGTTTGTCCTTTATTCTTCTCATCTGTTTATTTGATTTAGTATACCTTCCTATATACCTGTTTCTTTGTATTTTAAATTCAAGTTCTACCTGCAAGTTTTGGCGCCAAATTTTGCGCGCTCAATATACCTTTGTACATAATATACTTATTATAATAAATCGAGGCAATGCTAAGCGACAGACTTGTTTTTGAGAAACATCTGCTAACGAACGATCATCTGTTGAGCAGAGCCATGGCCACGATATTCGTCTCAATAAGTTTTGAGATGGTTCTTTTTTTTTATTATGCATAAGGTAGGTAATTGTTGTTTTTGTGGTTTCCGCAATGTTCTTCTTGTTTCTTTGTTCGATTTTGCGCAAAATTCTTCTGAAGAGCATTATTATTATTATATATATTATGAACATCAAAATTTATAACTTATAATCATCTTAAATTAAATACGTTCAAGTAGGTTCATGTAGGTACCTTCGACTTTAAAAACAAAAATATTTAAATTTTGCTAGTCGCGGTCTTCTAAATTATTGTTGGTATTTCATATTTTCTTGCGATCTCACAATCAAAAAGTGGCGCCCAACATATTGCAATGTTTTTTTAAAATTTCTTATTTAACAAATGAATTACTCCTAATCTATACAATTTTAGAAAATCCAGACGTCCTAAAAACAATATGGCGTTCGGCATCGATCCAGGTTGTATTTATTTTTTCGTGTAGCTTTGGAACATTTACTTTTCTTTTAAGCATAGTTTAGATATTTAGGTTTGAAGCTTTCAAAAGGAGATGCGTAGAACCAAGGGTCAAGGTTTTAGCAAAATGGGCCCTCCGTGTAACCTACGTCACTAACTTCGGTTATATTGAATCCATCATCAATCAATCGTCTATGTTTTGTTTGCATTATGCCTATTGAACAGTGGCGGCTCGTGAGAATTATTGATCACATCATCATGGGACTAACTTACGTCATTACGACTAAAACTTACGTCATTTTGATGGAAGAAAATGAAAAAAAAATTGATTGTTCACAGAATATCTTGGCCGTTCAATAATTCTGACAATCCGCCATTGCTATTGAATTTCTCGACAACCCTTTTGTTATGGCTATGGCTAATTCAATTCTGTAATTTGTCCAAAAAACCGATAAAAACCCTACAAAGAGATTCCTAACGGAGCTCAACACACGTCATAGCATCAGGCAACAATGTTTAGCGATATTGTTTAACTTTTAACCACACAATTACTAAAAATTAATTTATTTTAAAATCAAGATACAAATGTATCCTAATTAAAAGCGATTAAATCCACGATATTTTTTATAAGATCACTATTGTCATACATTGATTGATACCCATTGATAAACATCAGCAAAATTGTCATTTTTATTAAATTCAATTCAATTCAAAATTACCGACAATTTTTATGAATGTGTTCGTATCGAGCTATCGTGCCGATGCCGCCATAACTGATATACCGAGATTTTTATTGAGAATAAAATATAGAGGGCATGGCAATTCCCATATAATTCTCAATTTTTGTGTAATAATTCTCCACGCACACAACCGCATAAATTGTGTACGCTTGTATTGTAGCAGTTCGTTCATGTTTGATTCCCATTTCATTTTACACTGTGTTTATTCTATTTCATTCTGTAGCGCGACTTTGACTAAACTGCACGTATGTGAATGTGTATCGATAATATAGTGACTTTTTGAAAAGTTTTGAAAGGCAAATTCTGTAGTGTGTCGGATTATTTTTTCATTAGCATTTATATTTGTGCACAATTTTTGTTAAAACAAATTGTAAACGGATAAAATAGTATGGTGTGTAATTTTGTTTGAATACTCCAGTTGAATTGATTACTTAACAATACGATTAATAAAGAAAAAAAGAAAAAACCACAATAAACATAATTATGACGGGTGGTAAATTACTTCCAGTAATTCAAGTTGATATGATTGGAAGACATACAAGAAATACAATTCAAATGCAATATGTTCCACTGCAGGATAGACGGAACCGTATACTATCGTCGGCCAATAGACCGCCAGCTCGAAAATGTCTATTTGGACCATCGGATCCAATGGAAACACAAAAACTCTATGAACAATGTGTTGAAGATGGACGACAGCGTCTTATTCAAAATTATGGTTTTGATATATTTTCAGAGAAACTAGGTGCAAGTGCAGTTTCGGTGCAAGTAGTTAATGATACGAATATGGCAAATAGTGATGATTTATGTGTGCAAGAACGTCTGGGAATCCATCATGGTGCTAATAATGATTATATTGAGAATGAGAAAAAGTGCAATGCTAGTAGTGATGAAAAAATTGCTAACAAAACGTTAATAACTAGGAAGCGATCTCATCCTTATACAAAAATAACAGGTAAATATAAATATTACTTCTTATGTAACATAAATACACAAAAAAAAAACCGAAACACTTGCTAAAGCGTATTTTTTTTCTCTGCAATGAATTGTAATAATAAGTAATAATTATGCAATTACGTAAGTTTCGTATATATATCTCGTTAAACATCGTATGTATATGCAAATTTGGCAATAAAAATTGGTGCTTGTGTGTACGTTTACTAACACTTCTATAGGTACTACAATTTTTTTTTTCTTTTAAGCCAACAGAACCGCGTGTTGAAAACTTAAATAACATAGAAACTCTGTATTACCAATCAGTTAACATAAAGAAACTGTGATAAATTACCTCAAGGTTGTTTAGAATAGTTATTAGTTGTTAAGCTTAGCTGATTTGACTGTTGTTATGCTATTGGTTATGATTTTGTCAACAAGACCTACATTAGTTAATCTTATAAATAACAAAATAGGCAAATGACGCAGTCTATTAATAATAATGACATCGATACTTACATTTTATTTGTGACTTTGTAGAATGTAGACAAATACTACTGAATATACGGCAATCGTGGAACACCGATTGGCTTCGTATTGAAATTAATGCTCGACTTCAGCGCCATGTAGTTTTTTTAAACTTCCAGTCTATCACTTGGCTTGCTATATTTCCTTTAAAAAATTACTTCATTATATCCTTTAAAAACTCCTCCATTATAAGCTGCAGTTTTAAGATTGTGTTGTCTGTTATCTTAGTCGTAATCGTTTATTAACAATAGAAATGTTTTTTTTTGCAGAATCTATACCATCATCAATCTCTGTGTGTAGATTCCAGTCGGATTTAAACTTTGCATGTTTTACACACTTTGTTGTAATCTCTTCCCCTGACTTCTTTAAACGTCTGAAACGATTTTCAGATTGAAGAAGCAAGTTTTATTAAGTTTAGTTACAAAGGAAGAACGATCCCAAAATATTTATATCACTTGATTTTAATGAAACAGTTTTGATATTGTTGGTGGAATCGTTTATTTAACAACAACCAAATATAGAAGATAAAACTGAAACAGCTTGGGATCGTTTTATTTTTTTAACAGGCTTTGTCCTATGTCTACTAAAGCATCTTTGACAAGCGAGCTGATGTACATTATACATGTGAAACAAACAAAAAAACATAAAAGAACTTTAGAAGGTCAACTTGAACTAATCTCTCTATTTCGAATTTTTTCATCTGCAAAAATAGCCGCATTATGATATTGACACAAATTCCCTAGAGCCGTCTCTGTTTCAAGTTATGGTGTAATTAAGTAGCAAAAACATCTAGAAGGAAAAAAAAATTAACTTTTTGTTTGCACCCAAAACTACTAACATATACTTGCACCACAAAAAAAAAAAAAAAAAAAACCCGCCAAGCAAAAAAAAAAAACAAAAAAAAAAAATAACTGAAACTTGTCTCAATAAAATATCAAGGTATCAACACAAGTAAATTCCCGCCAATTTTTATCTCGCCAAACAAACATTACTGAGAATACAAAAATGTATTTATTATGTCCTTGGTCAGTTTTTTTTTTTTTTTTTTCGCGCGCTTTTGACGATATATAATAAACAAACGCGTGCCAAAAATATCAAATTTTATTAAAGTTTTTCTGCATTTGTGTCGGCGTTCGAAAAAGCATTTAATAGTAGATTGTTTGTTCAGAAAAAGGTTTTTATTTATTGTTTACTTGCTATATTAGGAATATGTTAATTAAAAATTCAAAATAATGATATATTCAAAATGTAAGCCTTAAATTGAATAGGTAATGGGTAGAATTGTGTAGGTTATCATCATCTACCTTCGTATTGTGATTTTAGTAGATACTACGGTAAAGAAAAAAAAAATTAAAAATACTATGCCAGACAGGAAAAGAGACAAACAAATCTACTATAGTATTGCAAAAACAACAATAAACATTATTTTGTTTGCTAGAGGTATAAGAAACGATTCTAGAATAAAATGAATAAAATGGCGGGAATATATCAAACATTTCTATAAATAATATTTGGCACACAAACAAAATAACAACAACAAATTGCTATTAATGTGAGATTAGCGACGATATAAATAGTGTGAATTGCTAAGAGATTAATGTTACAAATAGACCGGATAAACAAGAATGAAGAAATTTTATTAGATATTATTTTGAAAACAAAAAAATGGCGCGGGAAAAAGAATTTATGTAACGTAACGTATTAAAAAAAAAAATTATACTTTAATTTATAGAATTTGAATAAAAATGTTATTGCACCGAAAGTGTAACAAGGTTATGTAAGTCAAATTGACTAATTTGCATTTAAAATCACAAAAGTAAAAGATGTCCGGTAATAAAAGTTGTTACCTACATGTATTTAGAAAATGTGGTTTACGACGAGATAATACCAATCAATAAACACAACCACAACCTTTTTGTTCACCCTTAACGAAAAGAATTTGTGTTTGTAAAGTAAGCACACACCCTTCATAAGACTATCGTCAATTTATATTTAGGGACCATTTTGAAATGATGAAAAATGTTTGAATGATTTTGCCACATTTACTCTTAACACAAAATCGCCTTTTTGCACACACACTTTTACAGCAAAATGTACTGACGTCATAGTTAATTTAATTTAAAATTGAATAAACAGCTTGTTGGGGTTTCCTGTATTAAGATAAGATACCTGTGATTTTGATTATGATGGATACTGTTGAAAAAAAAATTATTATAACAAATTTGTAACTTACTTAAAATTTAGAAACTGATATGAATCCAAACCTTCCATAATTTGAGTCAATCTGACATGTTCTTGAGTAAGTAGACTGTTCTGTGGCTCTAGCCAGTCAGATACGTATTAAATATTTACCTTAATTATGCTTTGTGTTTTATTCTAGGTTGTTCTGTTCCGACCATTACCTACAATAATTTATCGGAGATCTTAAGATGGTCCTAGGTATTTTAGACAGTTATATTGAAAATATAATCAAAAGTATTACCCGGTTAAAAACACTATGTAGCTTCATTATCGGTTCTGAAGAGTCATCTATACGCATTTTGATAGTACAATTAGTAGTTGCTCCATTAGTTCTCTAGTAACGTTCCATTCATTTCACTGATGGATGCGATAACACTGGCCAACTAGAGATTAATAGAATGGTTGACTGCACAAATATTAGGCACTTTATATGCATCTATTTCCAAATGTTGTTCTATTTCTATCTAAAATTAATTCAAATCATTAATAAGATTGACGGAAAAAGTTAGGGCACATTTAAGAAACATGAAGACACATTGAGGACAAATGTGCATTTAAGCATTTAAGGCGATTTTACATTGCTTATGATGACAAAGGATTAAAATTCTATAAAATTATATTTCAACTTTATTCTATTAAATGACCAACTAAAGTTAAGGATCATTTTGAATTAAAATAGAAAAAATCGGGAACCTTGACATTTCTTAAATAGGTTAAAAATTGCAATATGTGCAGGAAAAGTAATAGTATTGACCTTTGGTTGAACTAAAGTATTCTTGCTAATGACGTCATAAAATTTATAAGTTACGCCATTTTAAAAGGATTTTTTTCAAGTATTATAATTAGGAGGGGCATCGACGGTTAAACTTTAATGTTAATCGGTCCAAAAAATACCTCACATTACAAAAATGATGACTCGTTTATTTGGAAAAACCTAGACAGACTTATAATTGATGATATTGTTTGAAATATTTCCAATAAAATTATCATTTATAACAATCACTTTATCAACGTACTATGTGTGTAATATTATCAAAATCCATGTGTTAAAAATTTTTATATTAGAAATACTATACGGGCGGTCCACGTCAGTCACAAATGAACACTCAATGATGTGCATTTATTACATAAAATTTTTTTTTTCTATATTAGTTCGCTTCCCATATGTCACAAAAATTGGTGTTATATTACGCGATAGCACATGCCCTTATAATATAAACACGCACTATATGTGTACATAGTATATATGACGATATGAAGATGCACTTTTTTTTTATTTCGATTAGACTGTGTTTTGTATGATGATAAACGACTATTTAACATCGTTTAATGGTTGGTGATATGAAACCATTAAAAACTAGTCTAGCGTATAATAATAATCGACAAAATAAAAACAAGACAACAACAACAACAAAAAGATGTACTGAGAGAGAAAAAAAAAAGTTAAAAATTTTTCGTGTGAACTTCCTTCCTCATTATTTTATGCAAAAAAGTTACAATTAAAATTGTTGTGGATTGGTGCCGAATTTTCAATTCGATTATTTTTTTTTTTTTTGAAAAATATTGTCGAACATTATATGTTTGGAGTTTTTATTAAAATAGTTGATTAGACAGGGCTGAATTTTTAATAATTAAAATTCTAACTTTTTGGCCAATAATTTCGACGTTTTTTTTTTTTATTTTTTATATAAAGAAAATACATTTAATACCTATCTATAGCTTATTTTAATTATTTTTTGTTGGTCCTAACATTTTCTAAAAATTGCTCAAATCAGTACTCAGAACTCCAATTACTTTAGTATACTTTAGAAACTACATACATAATATTATGATACTTTAGGAATACTTAACCCTAATCCTACCAAGGTGTGTCTTTGAGACACATTTCATTTTTAAAACTCTACTACTCATTTATTACGTATATTACCGATCGGAGGCTTTAAGTATTTTATCATTCGACATTTTTACACAAAAAAAAATACAAATAAAGTTTTTAAATTTTTATCTATATTTAAATTTAATAAAAATAAAAATTATTGGTACAACCTACCAAGGTAAAAATAGCCAGGCTGAATTAGGGTTAATATTAGATTCTACTCTCTACTACGCATAGTGGTTCAAATTTGATTTGCAACTCAAAATTTTGTAAAAATTGATAATTTGTTAAATATCTGCTGCACTTGTTCGCACAAAATGTCAATGTCGGAATGATTGAGAGAATGAGAGATGTCGAGATCGGAATAACAATGCATAAAAATCATTTATGAATGGTAATTCCGATCTCGACACCTCTGTAGCAGTCGGAATCATTCCAACATTGACATTTTGTGTGGACAAAATACAAGCTCTGCTGAAACTTCTGTATTGAATTCATCTAACTACTTATTTATTTCGCCGCAACGAGATGATCAGTAATTGTGTGTCCATTTTCGATACGTTCGTTTAACACTCATATCTATGTATGTATGTATATATGAGGATTTTTGAAATACGAATAAATTATGAATTGTATTTTGAATTGTATTATGAATTGTAAACAAAGAAATAGCAAAAATACAAAAATAATTGTAAACAAACAATTAAGGTGACGGCCACCTAATTTACACCATGTATAAAGGAAATATCATGTCAAAAACGTAAAAGTGTAAATGTCAAAATGGTAATAATAAATATTTGTATTCGCGCAAAATGAATATACATATTTTGAATCTTTAGCACAAGCACGACGATATGCTGATAATTTTTTAAATTATATTAATAGGTACGTACACACACACACACACACACACATATATATACGTTATATATACTCGTACATATGTATGTACCTTTTTTCGTCTGTTTTTTTTCGGATGCAATTTATCTTAGTCCTTAGCTCTAAAAAGTCATACACTCTCAGAAAAATACAAAACAAAACCAAAATATTAATTTATATCATTTGGAAGAACTTTGTTAACCTTTAGTCTTATTTTTAATTTAGATAATTTATGACTTAGTAAAACCACAAAGATATTTTGCATAAATGTTTTATATACCAACTTGTTTTGAAATATTTTTTTTTTTTTACATTTGCATACAATCATGTCGTATTATGTATATTTAAATATGTATGTATATAAACATATACATACATTGATATCTTTTTAAATTATATATATGACACACTTAATTTATCAGGCACACTTGGCATACAATTCCAATTCAGACAGATTTACTTTGTACTAAATTAATTTAATCAAAATGGTTCGTGTCTTTTTAATGCATGAAAATTGGTATTATAAATTGGAAGCTCAATTGGTTGATTTGTACAAATTGAAATTGTTTTTAATATATAAGTAGCAAATTGAAACAATTACGAATATATTGAATAAGATTTGTGAAGAAGTGATTATACTAAACAATACAACATCAACCATGTTGTAGGTCTGAATTTTAATTTAATTTTTTAGACGCGGCTTGTTTACAAACTTAAATGTACTACAGTACTTTTATAAAAAATTTTACTTAAAAGTAAGAATCTCTACCGGTTTTATTGTGTTACAAGCTAAGCTTAAATAAGTCGTTAAAAGAATGCCTATGAATACTAAAAGAATGTCTATATAGCATCTGTTTAGAATATTTCAACATTTTCAACGGAAATTGAATAAATTCTTTTAACGAGAATATTGAATTATTCTAAACGGAACCTTGTGGGATTCTTTTAACGAAAATTTTAATATCAAATTATTCTAGACCAACTCTAAATGCATTCTTTTAAGAATCTATGCATTCCGATAGATTTAATTAGAACTTCCAAACAATCCGGTAATATTCACATAATAAATGCCAATATTTCACCGAATGGTTACAGTCTATCCGCGTTGGTATTAAATTTTATGTTCATACAGCTCTGTAGTCGTTTAACTTTAAAATGCTCTTCTCTAAAGAGTAGTATTCCTAGACTAACTTATTTTCTAAACTTAACTTACGAGCTAAACTCAAGGATCGCCTATTTGTAGGTAATTATAAAGTATGTTTTGGAAAGGATAACAAATAGCCAATGAATAAATAAAAAAAGAATTTAAAAAATGATCGGTACATCGAAGTTTTCTGATATTTACTAATAAAGTAAAAGTTCGAATTGCTCAGAGTAATAAAAGAAATAACTGTTAATGAAGGGAAAAGGGGCGTGTTGCTGTATAAAAATGAATGGATAACAAATTGCTGGAAAATCCAACATATAGAATATTTAATATTGTTATTTTTAAGTTACATTACATTCAAAAGAAGCTTAATACTCTTGATAGATACTCTCTATAACATTCCAATTTAAATCGAGAATTTATTTTAAATAAACACAATGACGTAATTATGAGACACGTTCAAACATGCGATAACAGAACGTAAAAATTCATGTTTCTGAACAAGAAAAAACTTACCAAGGAATATTCATCGATTTTATGACAGAGTTTATTTCTGTACAAAGTGGGCCAACAAAAAGAAGAAAAAAAAACCCAAGATGAATGTACATATATGTTCTCTGACCATGATTCATTTTCTTGTCGAGTGTTATGGTGTTGTTGTTGTGTGTAAAATATAATTAATAAATTAAAAAAAACCGCGGGAAAATGATGTCATATTTTATACAATAATGGCGCACATATTCGTAAATTGATGCATTCTTTTGTATCCCTAGACTAGAGGTTAGTTAGGAGATATTATAATAGTACGCGCCATGTATGTACTGTACATATTATTTCACTTAAAATATGTATGTGCCCCGATCTACTTACAAATAGGTTAGGTAGATATATCCATTTTTTTACGATTTCTTTTTTGTAGAATAATCAAATACGGGTTTATTCACCCTTTAAAAAGTACAGTTCAGTCATACATTGTTAATGTTATTCAGTAAAATCACCCTTATCCTTATACATCCATATCCATACATAAATGCAGTTATTATTGTTCTATAAAATGCAGCGTTTTATATATTTTTGTTCTGTGAAATAGAAATATTGCTGGTACTTGAATGTTTTTAAGTATTTTTTTTTTTTGTATTTCCTTTCAAATCATCGTTTTCATGGTTTTTTACATTTTACATTGTTGTTGTATCAATAAAAATTCTTTTTTTGATTCAATACATTAAAATGTCAGTGACATGCACATTTTATAACTTAAAAACCGATGACTTTAATGATCTTTTTAATTTATGATTTTTTTTATCCTGATAGAAATCGAAATTTTATGTGCATAGCAATAAATTTAAAAATGTTTTGGTTTATATTTTTTTGATGTGCAACGTATGTACGTACATACATATTTGATTTTTTTTTTATTGTATTGGGCTTACAAGAGAATAACAAAATATTTGTGGTAATTCAAAACAATTTTAATCCAACAAAATTAATGGTTAAAAGCAGTGACGTCCCGTTCTCGGATTCAACGAATTCAATAAATCCGTTGTAAATTACCCATATAATCAAAAGTAAAAACTTTTGTCGTAATGGCAAATCCGCCTATCTGTTTTTTTATTTTGTGCTTATATATTGTGCTTATATATTATATTTTGTGCTTAGTTATACGACAGATTCAATTTTTAAATTGAGTATTCCTATATATGTACATGTTTTCAGCAAAAGAGCAAAAGAGAT
>JANSTT010019228.1:0-11898 GCA_026745375.1 Platyura marginata | reverse complement strand
TTATTTCTACAATACTTGTAAGATTTATTAAATAAAAAATCGTTTTATTATCTATAATACTTTTAATTTTATTTCCATATCTTCCTTAGGTAGGCAGGTACTCACAGGTTCCTTAGGTAGGCAGGTACTCGTATTTAAGACAATAATATTAGTAGACAGCAGGATGTGTCTTTTTTAAAGAAGGAATTTATTTTTTTAACTATTGTATTTGTATTAATTTTTTGAATTAGGAATAGAAATTATTTAACCCTAAAGCGCAAAACTTTTTTTGTAACACAAACGCAAACTCCACCTATAACTCCTATGGGAATAAAATTTTTTGGACCGTTTCTTTCAAAAAAATTCAATTTCAACATACAAAATTGTTATGAAAAAAAATTATAAAATTTTTTTCTTCACTTTATAAAACTTAAAAATACGAAAAAACCTGATGTTGAAAAAGCTTTTCGTTTAAAAGTTATTGGTCTTTTTATGGTCATTGGAGTCCAACTGACTCTGTTTTGCGCTTTAGAGTTAAGATCGGGAAAAGGGTTAGGTAGAGTGGGTAAATTTGAAGGAAGAATTAGCAAATGATGGGAAAGGGTGGTAATGGGTGGTAAAAGGTGGGCAAGGTTAGTTTTTTGTGGAAACCGCATAGCTTCACTTAGCAGCCCTTTTATAGCCGGATGATGTTAATCAAGGGTATTATAACTTTGGTACGGAGTTTGTAACGCTCCTTAATACTCATCGTATAATTTTTTTTTAACACTATTGTCTTTCTTGTGAAATTCTAAGTCGAAATATGCATGTCCGTCCATTTGTCCATGATCAAGATTCTGGCCAAACGGCTAAAGCTAGAAAGCTGACATTTTGACAGTTTATTAATAATCTAACAAAAAATAGGGCAGACTGTGGTACAGTGTGCACCTAATTTTGATATAAATCATTCATTTACTCGAAAGGTAGTCGAAATGTAGAAAAAATGAATATTATTGTACAACAATTATAGAGAATACGAAAATGAAGATTTCATTCATAGACTGAAAAGTTGTACAACCTACCGTTATGGCGCTGCAATCAATTTTATTGAATTTCTAGGGTTTTTAATCATTTAGGTACTCGAAAAGTTTTTAGAATACGGAAAAAATGAATATGATGAAAATGATACATAGAGAATAAAAAAATGAGAATTATATATAGACTAAAAAGTTCCAGAAAATACCGTTATGACGCTACAATCAATTTTATGTTATTTCTAGGGTTTTTAATCATTTCTATTCAATTTACTCAATATATATTTGTTGTACAGACAAAATAAATACAATAAATATACATATATAAATATATATATGGTTGTGCAGACAATATAGACACGAACAAAGTCGTAGATAATAATCAAGTACTGATATGGGTATATTATAATCGGCGTAGCCAATTATTCCTTCTTTACTGGTTTAAATAAATATTTTGTTTCTGTTTATTACATACATTTGCAATCATAAAAAGTGCGGATTTTTTCAATATTTTTGTTCATATGTAATCTCATTTAATATATAACAATTTAAAAATTTGTGTCTGTATCAATATCTTAAACTCTCAAGCATAAATAAAAGATTAATTAATTTTATAATTCAAACAACATTTCCTAATGTAGTAATTGTCTATTTACTTTTTACTAACTTACTGATTTATCAATAAAATAACATTTTTGTTTTATACATTCAAATTAAAATAAATTTGCCACAAACAGTAACATGACGTATCCGGTATATCTGACAAGCAGAGTGAGCAGATTTGAAAAAAAGCTTAATTAATATCACTGACAAATAATTATTTAGCGATTATCGGATTTTCGGATCAGATTAAATAATATTTTTATGGCACGCAATAATAAAATTAAATCTTTTAAAAAAATATTATTCAATAATTATATATTTTATTGCACTTGCATTGCATCGTATCTTACTTAACTACGTATATGTAGTTATATAGTTTTAATTATACAGTAGATATTTGATGTATTTTACCTCGCGACCTTTCCGAATTAATGACATTTTTGTAATTTTCTCTGTGTGTTTATTTCAATTAAAACATTTTTGTTTTTGTTGAAAAAAATTTTATATTTCGTTCCCTTTTTTGGAACTTTTTCAGGTATTAATTTTTTGCATTTATTTTATAAAATTTGTCACATTTTTTTGGTCTAAAAATGAGTTGAATTATTGAACAAATTGAATAATTACCAATTAGATTAACTGTATACCACCATACCAAATTACTTTAAAATGGTAATTTTTTCACAATTCTTATATAAAATTGAAAAAAAATATCATAGGTCTTTGGACGAAAATTATTAAAAAAACACAGTTTGTCTAACAAAATTAATAGCCTCCTGGCAGCCAAATTTATTCAAAATGGCCGCACATGATATATGGCTTTTTTTCCTTTAATATTCCCTACAAATCGCTATCATTAGATTTTTGAAAATCAATTAATTTTCTCATATGCGAAATAATTAGCTATTGGACTATTATGCATGTACAGGCGCCCCTGGTATAACGCGGAACTTGTGTACCACAGTTTCGCTACAACACGGTTTTGAAATTGTGGACGTCTCTTTTACAACGCAGTTACAGTTTCGTATAACGCGGTCTTAAAATTTCCAAATATTGATTTTTTTTCACTTAAAACAAAATACGTATTTTATACGAAGCTCATGTATCATGGTTTCATGAGTTTTGTGGAGAATTAGTCGAATTAATTGAAAACCATTCAAACTCACCTGAAAGTTCATTGAAAACTATTAAAATTCAAGTGAAATTTGACAGTTTTTTTTAATTATTTGAAATAAAGTTATTTTCATAATTAAAAAAATATCGTTTTTATTAGATTTTGAACGTAACTCTCCTTTTTCTCTGGATTCCTTGTCTCGTACAACGCGATTTATATACCGCAACATTTTCGTGGAACCTAACCTTATACGAGGGATGCCTGTGTGTACATATATTATGGTTTCAATTAAATCGTTTGCACTTAGTAGAAACGTAAGGCGTATAATAGTCTATAATCAATAATCAGTAGGTATGTATCGATACCTATGGTATATATAATTTTTCCTACAAAGTTACCTTGTCAATGACATTTCTATTTAAGTGGGCTGATAAGCTGGTTTTTATATGTCGTCATAACATTCGTACAAATTCATTCATTATACCATATAAAATATGTAGGAAAAAAAGAACTAAAAACATGTTTTATTACAACCAAGGTCACGTAGTAGAAAATAACTATAAAATTAAATAATTATTACCTTTATTAAATCGATCAAAACAAAAACAACAAGTTTGCATGCGTGATGTGTATGGGATTATGGCAATTATAGCAAGTGCAACTTTTCATTTCGTTCAGTTTATTTGGTATCCCTAAAAATGAAGCAGAATTATTGATAAGTACTTACACTTTGTAGTCAATTTTTTTTGACATTTTATTTTTTTTGAAATCTTGTTTCTTTTGAAGATAATTAAGTATTATTAAGTTAAAACAAATAATTCAATACAAAGCGGTTCGTTAAGTGACGTTGAGATTTCAAAGTAACAAATACTTACAAAAATTTGCAAAACAAATAAATATTGAATAATTTGTTTTTAATTTCAAAAAAAAATATTGAATAAGTTGCTTCATAAAATGAAATAATAAAATGAATTTCAATTTAAAAAAAAAAAACTATTATCAATTTTTTCTAACGAACTTAGCCAAAAAAGATTGCCAGTAAGTAAACAAGTTCTTAATGAATTTTACATATTTCATTCATAATTTATGATATAAGAAGTTTAGATATTTGGTACCAGACTATTTGTTTAATTGTTCCGTCGTTGCGGAGACAGAAATTCTCTAATCGCGAACTGGTGAAGGTACTAAATCTAGCATTTGCTCATAACATTCCTCTATAGAGGTACTAAATCCTAGCCAAGATATCTCAAGGATTAGTCTGGTACCAAATATCTAAAGTTCTTATATTATAAATTATGAATAAAATATGTAAAATTTATTAAGAAATTCTCTAATCCCGAACTGGATAAGGTACTAAATATGGCATTTGGTCACAACACTCTTCTATAGAGGTACTAAATCCTTGACAAGTATCAGGACGATATCTCAAGGATTAGTCGGGTACCAAATATCCAAACTTTTTATTATATGATATAGCTTAAAAATTTTATTCAAATTTTTCGCTGTAACTTTGGAACCTTGAAGGTACTAAATCTAATACTTTGGTACTAAATAGTACTGAATGGGTACTAAATCTATGCCAAGTTTCAACTTGATCGGAAAAATTTGTCCGGCTGGGGTGATTTGAAATTTTTATTTTTGTCCATAACTTCGGAACCTTGAAGATACTAAATCTAATACTTTGGTACTAAATAGTACTAAATGGGTATTAAATCTATGCCAAGTTTCAACTTGATCGGAAACATTTGTCCGGCTGGGGTGATTGACGCTATAATTATTTAAGATACTGTTGTTGAGGCAGACAGAAATGACAGAAATTGCCCTGTTCTTAGAGCCGTCACTGTAAATATGTGTATTATTTTACTACACTTTGGTTAAAATGTTCACTATGTTTGATCTCCATACTAACAATTGTATGGCTGCAGGTGCAATAATGACAGAAAAACAATTAAATAATTATGTATATAATCTGTAATTAAATAAAACGTACAAATTAACAGTAAAACTGTTGCTTTACTTAACTGATTTTATAAAAAATTTAATTATAGTATTTTATAATTGTAAAAAGTAATCATTATTGTTGCAACATTATCTATAATTTTGTTTTGAGAACTGAAAAATTATGATGATTTTGGATGATTAACCATAGCTGTAATTAATACTTGGAAATAATACGATATCCAGCCAATTGAGGGTTAAATAGAATGGAAAATATTAACATTAACTAACTTAAATCACTCAATGAAACGTACATTGTATAAATATACAGTAGAACCGCGTCAGTCTGGATTAATTGGTGTTTTAGGTTGTCCAGATTATTGAAAATCCAGATTAAAACAAATTACGTAAAAAATGAGTAAAGAAATAGTTATCACTTAACACTTAAATCACAATACACTTCATCGTTTTTTTATGCGATTAACATTTCCATCAAATCGTCGCGTAAAACAAATTGCGTAAACAATTCCAAAAATTTATACTAAATTTTAGATTTAAAATCTAATTTCAACGGTAAGTTTAAATTAAAACTTTTTAAATAATCGCTATAAAGTGAAAAAACACGCAAAACAAAGAATTCGTGCACCACTAACAAATCGCGTTAAAATGAATTCGCGTAAAAAAAGGTCGCGTAAAAAAAAGGATTAGGTGTAAATAAAATGATCGTGTAACAAAAGACAGAAGAAGCAAGAAGTGAAGCGCAGCGTATGGTAAAGCGAGCGACTGATTAACAATGAAAGTTAAAGTAATTTGAACGTTCACGCACTCATTCATAAAAACAATAGAAGCGCTATAATTATGTAGTTTGGAATTTAACTATTTAACTATTTTTTTAAATGCCTGTCCGGATTAAGCAAAGAGTTCGGAGGGGTTCGGATTAATGTAGTTCTACTGTATATGTATATAGTGTATACAGTAAATTAAAAAACCAAAATAATGATTTAAAATATTTACAGTTAAAATGACAGATACATCAGAAGACCGAATTTTAAAAATGTACACTGGAAGAAGCGTTTTTATAACAGGTGGTACTGGATTTTTGGGTAAAGTTTTAATAGAAAAATTTCTTAGGTATGACATTTTTAAAATATGTGGTGGTAAAAAATTAATAAAAAATTTATACCTTTCAGATTTTGTCCAACAATAGATAAAATTTATTTGATGGTTCGAAATAAAAAAGGGAAAGATCCAAACGAGAGGCTGCAAGAAATATTTACAAACCCAGTAAGTTTGATTAAAATATTATGTAGGTAGAAAAAATTGCAACAAATTCATGTTTGAACAACAATTCAACTACTGTTCGAGTCATCATTGTATTTTTTTAGGTGCCCTTCAATAGATAAAGGCCATAACATTTTATGTATCACAGGTGCCTATTTCCCACCGAGATATTTTTAGATTTTTTTTATTAATTTTCCCTGTTTTAATTTGTTTTTTGCCATTAAAATATAATTATTTTAATGAAATACAGAAATTCATGCAGTGTAGGGTTAATCAAAGAGTAATTGTAACTTTGGTACGGAGTTTGTAACGCCTCTTAATATTCATTGTAGATTTATTGATCTATCCCGTCTTGTCCGCCAATATGTTACGTGCCGTAATAATGTATAGGTGTGTATGCACGTAATCTATTTGACCGTAAATATTTACTCACTTTGACTACGATTATGAGAACAAATTTTATTGATAGGAAGAAACAAAACTTAAAATATATTTTTTCTCAACACTTTTTTGATAGAATTTTCTATTTTTTTTTAATTCTATCTTGACCGTTATAATTACTAATGGTTCGTATATTTATTATTTTTATTAATACATATACTACATGACGTGTTTCGATCATAATAATAAAAACATGACTCTCGAACACATGCAAACAAAAAAATCTATAGATGAATCGCTATAAATCCTAGCGCTTCTGTAGAATGCATGTTAATTAATTAAAATATTTCAGTTCATAGTTAACTACGGACGGTAATAATGATTGAAACACGTCATGTAGTATTATGTATTAATAAAAATAATAAATATACGAACCATTACTTAAAATGTATATTTTTGCGACGACCAAATTTTATTTAAGCAAAAGAGTATATTTTTTTAAAAATTATAATGAAAACCAGTAAAGAAGGAAAAATTGGCTACGCCGATTATAATATACCCGTATGAGTACTTGTTTATTGTTTATAACTTTGTACGTGTCTATTTTGTCTCTACAATAAATATAATTGGGTAAATTGTGAATAAAAATCCTAGAAATGACAAAATTGATTGCAGCGCCATAACTGTCGACTTAGAATTTCACGAGAAAAACAATGGTGTTAAAGAAAAATTTCTACGATGAGTATTAAGGGGCATTACAAACTCCGTACCAAAGTTATAATACCTTTGATTAACATCATGCGGGTATAAAGAGCACAAAAAGAGTACAAAAAAGAAACCATTAGAAAAGTCGGAATTTTGTATTTTTTTTATTTTTGTGACGACTAGTCTACAAAAAAGGGAACGAAAAGAAGAATTTCGATGATATGTCAAAATAAACTCATCACCGCTGCGACAATATAAACACGAAATTAACTGAGATAACCATAATTGGAGTCTTATTCATCATGTCATTAAATTTGGAAAAATCGAATTGTTGACAGACAAAACAATTTGGACACACGAGCAAAAACTTTCGAATGGTTGACATTTGGCATGAGATGACAATGGATTGGTCAGAGTGTTGGTTGATATCAAACTTTACGAATTTGTTCAATAAACAATGAAAAAGTGAGCCCATTGTAGGAATATGTTAGTATAGAACACTTAAATATTATACAGCTATTGATATTATATCGTCTGAAAAGAAATATATGAAGCATAAAAGTAGAAATTAAAAAAAAAAAATCAAAATTGAGTAAAAAGAGTGCTACGTATTATAGTATTTTAGAAAAATAAAATGAGTAAAAAAAGAGAAGACACTTACGACTTTAGAGATCTTAGGCACAGTCAGGGATGTAATATTTCCAAAATGGCTCAAGGAGACCAAGGAAACACAACTTTAATTTAATGATTTAATGGTATATTCTGTATGATAACAATTTATATTTTAATAGAATCATGTCTTTTATATGATATGAAATTAATTCATTAAAAAGTACATTATTATCAAATTGTAAATAAATATTGCAATACATACTAGAATCTTTAAGATTGGAAAAAAAAATTACATAAAAGTGGTTCAAATCCAGTAAGGGAAGCAAGATTTTATTTCTTTTTCTTTTTTTAAGATATTTTTTTTGGAAAGGGGGATATTTTAGTGCAGAAGGGGGAGGGGGTATTTCGAGGCTAATGGGGGACAGTTCCCCTCACGACTAGCATCCCTGTACACAGTACTAATGTATCTATCTATCTATACTTATTTAAAAAAAAATCCTGATATTGTACTAGACTAGATACAAATTTGTATGTATATAATTCTGTAAAATGACATGCAAATAACAATTAAAATAACGCAATAATGGCATTGTACAATTTACAATTAAATAATAAATAATCGCTAAACTGGATGATTGTTGTGCTTTCTGCAGTATGTTATTATACATAATTTACATACATTACGGATTACGTAATTCATGCAAATTGCAAGCGCATTTCTCTTTTGTCGTAAACAATTTGAAAATTTGTGTGGAACTGTTTCAAAATCCATTTTCACAAGAACTCGAAAGTAAGTAAAAATAACTAAATATGCTGATGAAAGACTGCTTCTTTTATATACATATATAAATATATGTACATATTTACATATGGATGTGTGTGTGGTACATATCTGTTTAAGTTTGACTTATTAAAAAATGTAATAAAATAGAACATCAGGGACAGAATATGTAAAATTCGGTAAAACGTAGGGGAAAGGTTTATAATGTAAACGGTTTTTCTTTTTTAATCAAACAAGTTCTAAAAATGCTTTTTTTTCTTAAAACCTAAGTGTGAGATAATAAATTTAAATTTAAATAGGCTGCTAAATAAAGTTAATACTAAACTACCCCCCATACCCTCCTCCTTTGATGCTTTGTTAGTTCTCTATAATGAAATATAAATAATCCAAGATTCCTAGGATTAGGATAGAAGATTCAACAAAAATATTATTTAAAGGTCAAATGGCTCTGTGGTAGAGTGTAATGCCTATGGAACGGGATATTCCGGGTTCGACCCTTGTCTGGGAGTAAAATATTAAGTGTTTTTATCTCATACGGAGTTTTGAGCTTTGGACGGAGTGGGTCGAATTTCACACAAAACTGTAAGTCTAGGGCAGTGATTACCCACACAAGCGCAACTCGCACATTTACATGTCTATCATACACAAATATTCCAAGAATTTTTTTTTTTAATTTTCGTGTTGTAAAAAATAATGCGGGTATTGTAACTATATAAACCATCGATATATATTAATCCATTAATGCCGGCTGTTCCCATTTGAGGACGGGTACATTGTTATTTTTAATTTATTTTTAATTATAATAATAATAATAATGTAAAAATAACAATTTAGTACCTGTCCTCAAATGGGGACAGCCGGCGTTAATGGGTTAACTTGTACATATCTATGGTACATTCACAAACCAGTACACTAAGGCCTCGATTTGAGACGTTAATGAGTCAAAAAAAATTTTTTAATTTTTTTTTGTGGAAACTCATTAAAAGAAGTTCTATAGAACGAAACATTGGGTAAAGGTTGGAAAAATGAAGGAAATAGTAGTTTAGTATGGAAGCCACGTAGCTTTACTTAACAGCCTTTTTTAGTGTGGAAGCACTGTAATGAAAGACTGAAAAAAATTGTTTTTAATAAGCCTCTGACTCAGTTTCCTTATTTACCATAATTCATTACTCATTACATTACACTTCGTACCAAAATTTAATTAAAATCATATTTTGATGAACAACAGAATTAATTTATTTTAAATCAGTTGTAATTTTTAACAAAATCGATATCGAAATCTATTCAATAAATTTTAATGGCATCTCTGATCAATACGAAATAACGAAATAATGACTTATTTTATTAAAAATCTCTATTTACATATAAGTTCTATTTCCTGGTGATTTTATTTTCCATATAAGTTTTACAAATTTAAATAACTCGTTTGATTGAATGATTGGTAGTTAAATAAAATTAAATAATAAGATCCCAAGGTACTCTATAATAGTATTTTTGTTATTATATTATGTTATGCTTTTGTCACTACATTTGTTTTGTTTTTCTAAATCCTTTTATAAAAATTATTATTATTGGAATAGGCGGCAGTGTGAGTGAGTTTGATAATATTTGAAGATTCAAGTAACAAAGGCATTTTGTTTCACAGCATGTTTCTTAATATCAAAGATTCGCAATGGTTTTGAAAAAACAGACTTAACACTTAACCATCGAGTCATAAGACAGGTAAATAGGGTTCTCTCGGTGAACTTTTTCTATGTGAACAACCTGTACAGTACATGGTAGTTAGTTAAAAGATATGGGTTGGTCACCTCAGCCGGACAAAATTGTCCGACCGAAATAATACTTGTCGGGGAATTAGTAATCATCTAGGTTAGGTTAGGTTAGGAGGGCGCTGTGGGGCTATTGATCCTTCATCACTGAGACCTAAAAGATCTATTGTAGGTGCCCCTATATATCAGTTTAAATGTTCTCTATTAGCGAGGTGTTATTAATGAATTGTAGCACCCGAAATGGGCTGTTCTGTCGGATGTCGATTGGAGACAGAATGTAGCCTCCTCGGTGGCGAAGCCTCTTATGGGCCAAGGCTGCACAATCACAGAGTATGTGTTTCGCTGTTTCGTCCTCTTCGAGACAGAAACGGCATGAAGGGTCATGTATTCTGTCGATTTTGTGGAGATAATATTTCTATTAGCAGTAAATTCTGAGGCTGTTTTTATGAAGCCTAAGCAGCTTGTTAGCTCTTTGTAGTATATGCGAATTTCGTCCAGTCCATTTTTGCCCTTCTGATTGTTCCTTTGGACCTTTGTTCCTTTGCTAGAGCGCCCACGGTTTCATTTCCCGCTATGCTTTCGTGTCCTGGCACCCAAAGAAAAGTTACTTTATTTGTGCTGCCCAGGTTTATCAGTATAGTCAGACAGTCCAATACAAGCTTAGATTGGACTTTACAGGAGTCCAAGGCTTTGAGCGCTGCCTGGCTGTCTAATAATATGTAAATTATTTTCTTCTGGTAGTGTCTATCCAGGTTTTATTGAACGCATGTTTCAATGGCGATGAAACACAGTTGGATTTTTATCTAAGGCTGACCAGGACCTTAAATTTGGCCCGTAGTCATCTAAGTAGTATCTAGTAGTTTAATATTACAACTAGTAGTTCCTCAGTTTCGGGGATATGGATGTCCCGCTGAGGTGATTTTTTGTCAGCCGGAAACTATTATAACGTCCTTCTCCGGTGCTTCAATTGCATGTTAGCATTTTGTCTATATGTATTAAATCTAAGTATCAATCTGTTCTTATTTATATTACTAATAAAATATCCCTCAGCCATCAGCCTCAGTTCGAGTTTAGAATTAGACTGTGGATGGTGTTGCTTTGTGTTCGCGCGAGTAGATTAGATGAAAATAAAAAAAAAAAATGATATTTGTGGGCGTTGCTGTTTGATTGACAAGCAGATTCTATTGTGGATGGCGTTGCTGAGCGAGCAACGAAGTGAATTTAGGACTTTTTTCAGGTTATGTAAGAATTTCGGTATGTAAAAATTAAATAAAGAAAAACATTTCTTAATAAAAAAAATGAACAAAAGTGAAATGAAAAAATATTTGGAAGTCAATTTCATTTATTTTTTCTTTTGGCGGAGCATATTCGTCCAGTTTGTTTAATGGGCCGCTTAAGAAAAAAGAGACATGTATTTATTCTATGTTTTCGTGATGTTTCTATTCTCTCTCCGTTGTGTTTATTCTAACCGCATTTTTCTATCCTCTTTCCGCTGTGTTTATTCTCACCGCACTGCGACGTATACAAATCTGGTCAACTCACTACAACCGACCAAATGGCTCAGTGGATTGAGTGGTTGCCTTTAGAGCGGGAGGTCCCGGGTTCAAATCCGACTGGGGTAAAATATGAAAATGTTTTTCTCTGGCAGGTTAATTTGAATCTGAGGCCGGGTGGTTGGATTTCACTTAAAAAAAATCTAATAACGGCATTATCTCATAAAAATAG
>JANSTT010019227.1:0-11902 GCA_026745375.1 Platyura marginata | reverse complement strand
ACTAAGTGCCCACCCTTACCAAAATAAAAAATACACACCGTAAATAAAACAAAATCCTTTAATTCAACATTAAAAAAACAAAATGAACAAAACAAATTTATAATAAATGTTAAAAATTTCAGCCTTCTGCCTCTGTCACCCTGTATATACAGAACGTGGAATTGTTCACTTAAAATGTTCACAAACTGTCTGAAACGGAGGCACTCTAAAGAATCTACTACACAGATGCCACTGACCGGAACCCTAGCTGAAAGCAAACGACACAAAAAGATACTAGGTGACTTTATCAGATATAATGGTCTAGTCTAGATTCTAGAAGATGTTTTCTAGCACAGTCTGAGATACAGAAATACATAATGTAAAAATCGTACCAACCAAATCCCCACTCTTCCCATCATATTAACACATACAAAAACATAATAAATAACACTGGACATAATTGAATGTTTCACGATCTTAATTAACAAAAAAAAACCTAAAAAAAGGGACAACAAAAAAAAAAAACAAAAAACAAAACAAAAAAAAAATCAGGTCTCTTTTGTTGTTGGTTTTGTTGTTGTTTTTATGTTATCGTGTCTTCATTAATATTTTAATCAAGCGGAAAAAATGCCACATAATTATTCGGTAGATGGTCATTATGTACTTTGCGCATTTAATACTAAAAACCAAAAACCAAAAAGAAAAAAGAAAAAAAAGAAGAAAAAAAGAAGAAAAATAAAGAAAAAAAAAAAAATTGTTAATTATGTGGTCTTGAATTACCAAAACGAAAAATTCACATCATATATGTATATATGTATATATGTATGTATAATGTATGCACTGTACAGCTTACTTCTGCATTAACTACATACATACATATATTATTATTATACTCCTTTATAGGTATAAATAAATATTCGTCTTGAGCATTATTGTGCTCTCATCTTCTGGATGATTGGAATTGGTGAAACCGCATACGACAGGTAATTTAAATTTTGTGTCGTTTTTGTTGTGCATTTTGTTACTCGCCTGCCTGGCTTAAGAGATTGAAAACAAATCGCCCGTGAAAACATAAAATAAGACTTAATTACACAAGGAATTAAAATTAAACATAAATATATATATATATATACACACACACACACATTCATACACATCGCATGGCTATATGATGGAAGTTCATACGAAAAACAAAAAATACTGTAAAATCACGTTTTTGGATAAGGGAGGGGTAGTATCCAAATATTTAAAAGAAAAAAAACAAACATTTCCCATAGTGTGCCCTCAAGATTAAATCTTCAAAAAAAAAAGAAGAAGATTAACAACAACAACAACAACAAAACACTATCCTATAGGATCCGATTCTTCTATTGGGCAAATGGTGCACTTTACCCGAGCGCCATGTATAATGAGGCATCAAAATGGTCAAACTATTGTCTATTTATCCGCAAGAGATGTGCGCAAAAACCATAAGATACTTAGAGATAGGGATACCAGATGTTCACCATAACCCTTACCCCCCTCCCCCGTTCTGCTCACATCAGAAGCCTGCTGTCAAGTCTCTCTACTTAAATTAAAAAAAGGGGGGGGGTGCAGTTTTTTTTAAACTTATATACCCCTCCTTCCCCCCTTCCGAAATATTTTAAAAATCAGAGATCATTCACAAGCGACCGATGAACGAACATAATACGAGGGAGAATTTGAACGAAAATGAATATGTTGGTGGGTGGAGGAGGGTTGGGTTATTGGGTTGGCATCGGCGTGTAGATATTAGATTTTACATTCTAATTGAAAAAAAATCGTACAAAAAGTCAAGTGCATTCCGTCGTATGTGTGTAGTGGTGCTACTCATGATTTTGTACACATATTTCCGATGCATGCACACATACATATATATATATATATATATATATATATATATATGCGCTCGAGCGTATTAAAAAGGAAGCAAACTGATACATACACTCAGAAAAAAAAAATACAAAAACGCATAAACAAAAAAAAAAAAAAAAAAAAAAAACCAACACAACACAAAACCGAAAAACCTTTCCTGGAATTTTCTTCTAACACGTCTGTTTTTTGTTGTTAATTTTTGAGGAAAAAATATTTTAAGACATTATGTTAGCTGATCGTAAATTTTATTTTTATGTGATTCAAGAGACACTACCATCATGCATGCCGACCCGACTCTTATTTAAAATTAGGGAATTGGTTTTTTTTGAGTTTTTTTTTGTTTTTTTTTTTTTTGGTTTTGTTTTGATGTTTTTCTTTTTTTTCTCTCTCTCTCTCTCTCTCTCTCTCTCTCTCTCTCTCTGTTTGTCGTTTCCTTCTTCGGTGCCTTGGAAATTGGTGGAATTTTCAAATGGCAATTTTATCCACACATTATAAAAATGACAATTTATGGGGTGCGCAAATGAAAATTGTCTAGAGTTGTGGTAATCATTAGCTTAAAACGATAACGTCTCACAAACTGGGGACGCGATCATGTATGATTGGTTTTCGAAAAAATATTCAATTTTTAAAAAGATTTACGACGGGTGGGGGGAATTTTATTGTCACAAAAACAATATTCTCCAAAATAAATTTTTTTCGGGATAGCATTGTGAGGAATTTGCAAATTATTTCGTTGAAATAGTCAACTCAACTCCAAAAAAAAAGTGTTCCTTTGAAAATAGGTCTTTAGAGATGGTCAATAGATGAGGTTGAGCCATTATACCTGAGCTGGAGATCTTTTTTGAAAAAAAATTGCAGTGGCACAAATACCCTTTGGAAATATCTATAACTTTTGAACCACCCAATGGATTCGTATTTTTAAGATTATTCCATATCCATTACACTAAAGGCCTCCCTCATTGAACGATCAGCTAGCGTTTAACCGCACTAGACCCAAAATCCTATTAACAAAGGAATGGGGGGGGGGGGGGGGGGAAAAACAAAACACAACTTTTTAACAGATCAAATTAGATAGACCGACACTATCGATAAATCGATTGACTACCGATTAATGGCGACCATCTTTTCTTAACAAACTAGCAGCTATTGTAAATGTGTCATTCGGTTTTTGTCGGGGAAAGCGTCATTAAAATTAAAATCGAGTGCCACTCTGGTAGTTTTTAGTAATGACTGCATTGGAAATGGACAGAGAATTAAATCCTTTCGTAAGATCGTATTCTTCTTCTTATATGCAAAATTTATTTGTCCACTTAATCACAGTCAATTTAAAATATTTTTAATTAAAAATAATTTTTTTTTTTCTCCATTTAGTTTTGCTTCTGCGCGCTTCTCCAAACCACCATATTTATTTATTTATTTGTATTTTATTTATATAGGTAGGTAGTACGGCGAAAAGGAATTTAATTCTGGTTCGTTTTCTTTTTTTGTTTGTTAATCTTATATTGATTCTTTTGTTGTTGTTGTTGTTGTTGTTGTTGTTGTGTATCTCTTAACATTTTATTCCATTCCAAGAGTTCTTGACTTCATTAGTGGAAGTTAAAGAACGTCGGAATATATTTGAATAGTAGATTGTCGCTGATCACTTAATTGGATTCGTTTAAAAAGTTTTAATGTGCAGCCATTCGATACATTAAAAATGTGGTTGTTGTTGTTGTTGTTGTTGTTGTTGTTGTTATTGTAATCATGTGTGTTATTATATTTGTACAGTACGTAGTAATAAAAAAAAAGGATTTGTTGTTGATTTTGTTTGGTTCGTGTGTCCGTTTGTGAGAAAAAGATTTTGGCAGTGGCACATATTAAAAAAAAAAAACAAAAAAACTCACTGTAAAACTGCAGCCATTCATTCCTATTTTCTATAACCAAATTCTGAGAAAATCTACTAACTCAACATAAAAGAGTGTTTCGTTTCACATATATTTGTGCGGCGGAGAGAAAAGAAGAAAATGCATGCATTTAAAGATTTTTTTAAGAAATTTTGTTAATCGAAATCGAAAAATAAAAAATGTACAACAGTTCCTATAAGGGTTAACGCTGGGTAACAAAGAAAAATTAAAGTTTTTTTTGTTTATGTCATTTTATCAAAGTTTTGATTTTCACGTGTTTTTCGTAAAAATTTGTATGGGAGAGGATCGAAGGAGTGCCATTAGCAATACCAAGCAGTTCGTTCATAAAAAAACAACTGATTTAAAATTTTTGAACAATTAAAGTGAAACCAATGCTTCCACTAATTTCTTTGTGTGTGGAAGCAAAAAATGATTAAGAAAAAAACGATTGGAAATTAAATTTGCAAACAAAATTGGAGAAAATGTGTTCTACAAAATGTTACGTTCGCAAAGCACTTTATATAGGACTATGTATGCCCCGCCACTGTCTACATTGTAGTCTATAAGACCATATTGCACAAATTTACCATTATAATCCTTAAAAAGAAACAAACAAAGAAAAAGAAAAAAAAACTTACCATTTCCCTTCGATGACATGTTGGGTCTGGACAATTTTTATAAAATTTCCTCAAATATTTTTGAATTATTTAATTAAAAATGACACCTCCTGATCGTCATCAGAGACAGAGAGGTGGTCCATTCAAAATAACTACACAATAAACAATAAACATCAATACTTGAATTATTTAAAAAAAAATTCTTCAAAAACGCTCTTACAGCCTCAACAAAAGGGAAAAAAATTTCTGATCGTAAAATGTGGGGTTTGGGGAGGGGGGTGTTGGTCGGTGGTTGTAGGATGTGAACACACCCAAGACAATTATGATTTTGAAAATAGAACTGAATCGATTGAACTCAATTGATCGTTTCGATAATATGAAGTGAATCAATTGAATGACGGCGAGATTTCCATGGATTTTTAATAAGAGAGAAGTGCTACTTATCGAATGAATCCGTTCCATACAAAATATTGTCCCTAATATTCCTAATAAAAACTACTAAATAACGGAAAAATAAAAGACACAATTACAGTATATGTGAGAACAAAGGGGGCACAGTACAGCGCAAAGAAAAATGTCACTACCTGCGTGCTCTCTCTCTCTCTCTCTCTCTCTCTCTTTATCTTTCTCTTAAAGACCCAAAAATCGTTCGTAGTATAATCTAAATGAGTGCAGATCGAATCATATACAGGTATCCCACTACAACACGGTTTCACTATAACAAGAAAAGAAAATTGTTGAAATTCTCGTATAACACGATAAACTATGGCACGGTTTCACTCTAACACGATAACGAAAATTGCGAAAATGTATGTACATGCCCTTAGTCACCTACAGCACGGTTTCGTGCAACACGCAATTATGTTGGAACCTATCTACGGTTGTTGTAGGAGGGATACCTGTGCACATCAACAAAAATTGGAACTACATTATGTACATAATTCCGATCCTAAACAACACATACAGGAATCTGAATTCGTTTTTGAGTTATCATCATCATCATCATCATCATCATTATCATTACCATCATCATCTTCAAGCGATTCACGTATTACACAGGAAAAGATCTCAAAATGTTAGAAAAATTGGTTTATGATATGGGATCCCTGAAAACGGAAGTGACTGTAGTGTGGGTGTGTATCTTTCCACGTTTAAATAAGTCAACAATAAAGGATTAGAGGACACAGAGGACAAGAAGAAAAGACAAGATGAGCGAGTGAATTGCGGTTAGAGTGAGAGAGAGAGAGAGAGAGAGAGTAACCTGGGAAGCCTGGGAGCGTTTTTAGACTATCTCAAAAATATTTTTGTTTACGGAAAAAACACAAAAAAAAAAAAAAAAAACTAAAATTCTGTTGATTGTTGATTGTTTTGTTGATTGGTGACACTTAACTTAGTTGATTGGTTTATGTTGTTGATGGTTGGTGATTTACAGTGTTGATTGGATAGTAAATTGTTGAATCCGGTATGTGGCTGTCCCCTATATTGACTACAGTGTATCAGTATACAAACGAAAAATGCAAAACAGTCCATCGAGTACGGAGTTGCATAGACAGAGCATATCAGTACATGGCATATTAACACACGGACACACCGCCGGAAGTCAGCTCTGTTTGTAGAATGCCTGAATACATTCGATTGGTTTATTGTTCATTTGTTGTTTAAATTTTTTATTGTTTGCTAACCGAAGAGTTAGCGTCGAACGGTAATTTAAAATGTAATGATTGTCCAATTGTCCTTTTTTAACAGCTTCCCGAATTTCTTACAATTTACAATCTTAAAGAAAGTAACGAAAGACAAAAAAAAAAAAAAAAAAATCAGTATTACGGGGGGAAATCGGGAAATCGCTTGTTTATTTTGACCGGAATGGGGGGGGTTGGTGGATTGAAAACTCCAATTGAGATAACTTCAAAAACGCTGTCAGCATCCTATCAGGTGATATGTACGAAATACCTTGGCCTGAATTAAATTTTTTCGTTTTTTCCTTTCACTCTCTCTCTCTCTCTCTCTCTATTTCTCACTATTTTGTTCGTTTTGATTGTTGCAATTACAAATTCTCAAGATATTTTAATTGATGATTTTATTGATGATTTTTTTTGTGTTGTCTATTTTTCGGATGATCAATAAATTGTTCCTAAGCAAAACAATTGAGTGTACAGCAATAAACAAACAATTAAAAATTCATAATCTCCTCTTTCCCTAAGTATAAGTAAGAACTACAATGCTAAGTACAATTTTTGTTCGCGTTGTTGTTATTGTTATTGTTGTTGTTGTTGTTGTTGTTGTTGTTTTGTTACCTAACGAAACATCATAGAACATACAAAATCCAGGTAAAAAATTGAAAAATTCGATATTTGGCTTGGAAATTATAAACAGACAGAGAGAGAGAGAGAGAGAGCTAGAGAGCGAGAGAGACAGAAAGGATTTTGCTGTTGGAAAATTTACCTGTGTTTAAGAACAGTAAATGTGCACATAGGTGAATTCCATTTACGTCTGTTTAAGATTTGTTAGAAGAATTCTGTGTGTTGACACTACAAACAAGAGTACAACAAATATGAAGGACAAACCGAATAATTCAAGTAATTGAAGTTCAAACAAATGTATAAGTTTCCTTATTCTATTGTCTAATTGAATTTAAGTGGGATTTGGAGCAGAAATCTTAAAAAACTGAACAAATTTTGTTTGTTGACATCATCGGTTTTGTGAATTTGTAGCCGATCATTGCCAGGAAAAAACATTTTTTTCGACATACTATAAACACCAGAACAGAAGTACAGAAAAAAAAAACTAACAAATTAACGACCAGGAGAATAAAATGGATTTTGGTACAACCCATCAATCAGTGAATTTTAATCTCTATTTGTTCCACAAATATTTGACTATCAGAGACTATCTACTCGGGCCCATTGGACGGCACATTAGGCTGGAGAAATTGTTGAGAGCCTGAAAAAATTTTGGAAGGACACAATTTTCTGGCAAAATTTCAGCATTGTTGTTCATATTGCGCAAAGAATTCAACAATTATAGAGCCAAAAATGGCATACTAGTTTAAACATTGCGCAAAACGAAAAGCTATTGAGCTACAGTGCTAACATTTTTGTCAGGATGAATTGAATAACGTTTCTACAAAATTTCCATGAACCTTTGGTTCATCTGACCGTACATACTTTGGGATACATGCAAAAAAACGCCCAAATTATGGATAGAATGGTACTAGACCGTTTGTTTTTCGGGAACTTGAAGAGATTTAAGTTCAAATAATTCCAAACAATATTAATCAGGCCATCACAGGGCAAAATCAATTTGTTTGTATCACAATTCTTGCCGGAACCCGATCAAAAACCTTGTACTAACGCCCAAAAGAAAAAAAAAAATCTGGAACTGAATTTCTAGATATCCATTTAGTGTAACAGTAACACACACAAACTCACCCATGCGCTGATGGATGATGAAAACTGGTTGCCGGTGGTCCAGTTGGATCCCATAGATAGCGACCATCGTGCGGTCGTTGGTCTACCGAACCGGGCAATGGTGTATGAAATGCAACAAATGCCGATGGAAATTGCAGTGGATAGGCACCGGACGAAACGCCCGGATGGGTTGAATGATGAAATGGATGCACTTGCACTTGATCATGATAAGTATCTTTTTCCGGCATGGTTCTTTTAATCGTTTATTTTCTTTTTACAATTTTTTTGTTGGCTTTTCTTTTGAATAAGACGTTTTCTTTTTAGACTTCTTCCATTATTTGGTTTTTTTGTCTCTTTGTCCAACTGTCTAATTTATGTTTGGAAAATTATAAATTTGCACTGCACAGAATTTTTTTTTTCAAATTATTTAGAACTTTACATCTAGCGATAGTCATGATCACTTCGAGAGGTGATCATGATCCTCGATTAATGTCAGAACAATCAAAACTCTTAAATTGATTGATCAAAAAAAAAAAAAACAATCCTCAGCACTCGATCGATTCTAAATTCATATACACGCACAGACACTTCAGTGGACAAAATTGATCATTTTTGAGTGAATGAGGGATGACGGGATATCACCACACCACCGAATAGGAAACATATGATTTATGCTTGAATTTGGATGTGAGGATCTTCATCCATCGGCCAAACCAGACAACACACACACCAAAAAAAACACAAAAATTCCAAAGAAAGTGATTTCGGAACAAACGAAAAAATCTGTCAATTCCGTCGGTCGACCGTATTTTCGATATACGAAAAAAACGAGAAGTACAAAAAAAAAAAAAGAAATAACAAAAACACAAAATCTTTCTGTGACAAGCCAGACTGTTCTCACAGTCAAACATTAACAACTCAACTAAACCTCCTGCGCACACACGATTATTAAAACATACAAAAACACATTTCAATTTAAGTTTGGCTTGGCCACATCAAGCTAAAGCAAGAAGAAAAAAAAAAACAACACTAAAAAACAACAACAACAAAAAAGGTAGAGACATCATCATCGTCGTCAATGTATTGGGTATTTGTGATCGTTTGATACTCGGCGGGAGGTGGGGACACATACTAGTAACACCATTTTTGTTGGAATCATCATGAGTGAGACGGAAACATATTTTTTTTTTTTGTTTTTTTTTTGGATGGCAGCATCCAATCTGGATAGATGTCCTTGGGAAGGGGGACCAATCTCTTGGTAAGCCCGATTGCAATTGTTTAGATAGAAATGAATACGAGACAAATAGATTCGTTTTGATCATGGCCATGTACATTGGTACTGCGTTTCAGCTGAGGGTCTTGGGGATGGATCCAATATTTTGATTATCCGCGTGCATTTATACAAACACCTTAATAAAAATAAAAGAGCCACATAGGCTGGTTAATCTGTGGTATAGGCATACACATGAACACATGCGATCGATTATTGTGTGGTGAGTGGGGCCCCACCACCAGCATCATCGCTGTGTTGCATATAGATTGCTAATTGTGGTGGCATGGCGTTGCACGTATAGTGCCTACAAAAGCAAAGCAACCATAATAAGATCATTCAATCATGGCAACTCATGATTATCATAGTGGAGGTAAGAGTGATCATGATCATCATAGTCGAGGTAAAAAAAGAGAGAGAGAGAGAGACATCAATATATGTTGCGTGTGTGTGTGTGTGTGTGTGAATTTAATGTCTTAATGTTTTAAGAAGTTAATAACAATCAAGTGGTTTTGGATGTCATGCCGAGATTTTTCCATTTTTACGTTGTTTGGAATACTTTTATAGAGGAAAAGAGGCAAGCGATAGATATATACATACACACATATACGAGATGATTGCAATACAGGTGATCGGTGATCATTACCATTAAAAAGAGATAGAAAGAGACGATAGCCTTTGGGTGTTACACGGTGGTTTTGTTGTCTTAATTATGTCTTCAAAAATTTTTTTTTTTTTTTTCGATCATTCCTAAATAGATGGGGAGATATCAAAGGAACTTCCACTTGCCTAATGGATTATAATTACGAAATTGAATTCCAAACAGTAAATGGAGAGATTAATTTACGTATGTATCTCTAATGAAACTAATAAAATTGTGAACATTTGGGGGGGGGGGTGGTATGTTCTTATCTCAATCACTTAAAAATACCCTCAAATCAAAACCAACATTTCTCCTATCATAATAAAGAATTTTAATTATATTAAAATGTAGAAAATATGAACACTCAAAAGAGTTCGGGACAAAGTTGCCGAAAAATCCTAGTTAATCCTAAGTAACATTAAAATAACAAAACATATGGTAATTGCAAATTAAATCAACTTTTTGGTTTGAAGATCCGAAATTTTTACTTGAAACTAAAATCAGAACGGCCTGTTAAAACAAGCATGTACTCGATATAGGAACGAAATTGAAGATATTGACGATCTCCTATTGTACTACGAGTATGGTACGACAGTTGGAATTCAAAGCAAGAACTGGAAATACAAAACAATAATCAGACCTTGTTCTTATTTGCATTACTAATTCACATGAACAACAAAATTAGTTTCTGCAGCGCCCTAACGGTAAGTTGTAGAACTTTTTGGCCTATCAATGAAATCTTCAATTTATTATTCTCTATCATTTTTGTAATAATAATTTTTCCTGTTATCCAAATATTTTTCGAGTAAATGATTAAAAACCCTAGAAATGACATATAAAGTTGATTGCAGCGCCTTAACGGTAGGTCGTGGAACTTTTTGGTCTTTGATAGAAATCTTCATTTTTGTATTCTCTATAATTGTTGTCATATTCATTTTTTTCACATTTCGACTATATTTCGAGTAAATGAATAGTTTATAGTAGATCAAAATTAGGTGCACACTGTACCCCAGACTCGGACAGACGGACGGGCGGACATTCATATTTTGACTAAAAAATTTAACGAGAAAGACAATGATGTTATTTTTTTTTTTTTTTTTTATACGATGAATATTAAGGGGCGTTACAAACTCCGTACCAAAATTATAATACCCGTTTGATTAACATCATACGGGTATAATAATTCTACTGATGAGGAACCTCTTCTCATTCATATTAAGACATAATAGAAGGTGTGTTACAATGTGTTCCTCTTTCTAATGATCTCTAGTCGATCGTTAATTGTCTATTGTATTTTTTATTTGGAAGTTTTTGTCCTTTATCGGTCATCATCAACCATCTAATAACCATCTATTCACATATCTATCCATTCATTTCGTTCACAGTATACCGACCCACCTACCTCTCTATCTTTACCTACCTACCCAATCTTCTCTGTAAAATAAAATTTATATCTCCACCTGTAAGTGATGTCTCGATGGGATCTTCTATAGATATGCATGTTTTGTTTTGAATTATATGTTTGTATGCGTTCATGTACATATGTATACTATAAATACAATCAAAACAACAATATAATGAACATATTTATAAAGTGATTATAAGATGATCATCCTTAAAGTTAAGTATTTGCTTTGCTTGCCCATAAAATATTGGCTGGCGAACATAATTGTATATTAAGACATTTCCAGAATTTATTGGTCGACCTTTTGTTGTTATTATTATTGTTGTTGTTGTTGTTGTTGTTGGTGATTTTTTAAGATGGATGAGATACATAGCAAGAGATTTAACCGCGCGTGCATCGGAATAGTACAAAGATGCGGATTGAAAATATTAAATTAATTTGGGCACCTCTCGATTTTTGGGGATGGGAAGTTTAAATTACTTTGATTCTATTGAAACTTTTCCCAAAAAAAAAAAGATATTAAAAAATAGCAAAAGCTGCGAGCAAAATGTTCACGATTTTTTTTTGTTGTTAATTAATAAATCCCAAAAACTCAATTGAAATTAAATATTTACATTGAGTTCATCAAAATCAGGTCAGTCAAAAAATAAAAACTTAAATTATTAATTAGTTATTGAAGGAACTTAAAAAAAACATTTCAATTTCGAATCCATTACAAAATTTTGTTCCAATTTATTATATGCAAAAATATTATTTAAAAATGAAAATCACTTACCCCTTGTTGTTTTTTTTTTTTTTCTTTCTG
>JANSTT010019226.1:0-11903 GCA_026745375.1 Platyura marginata | reverse complement strand
GTATTAAGGGGCGTTACAAACTCCGTACCAAAGTTATAATACCCTTCGATTAACATCATACGGGTATAAAAATAGATAGGGTTTTTCCCATTGTACACATTTAACGCGAACATACCGGAGAAGAATAAAAAATCGTATTAACAAAAGTGTTTTTATGAAGAAATAAGAAAAAAAACTCTTTCGATTTCGATTATGTTGATTCTTTTAGTATTTAGTTAGTTGGAATGGGAACAATAATGTGTGGCATCATCATTCAATCACTAAATTATCATTAGACCTTAAATTGTTTTTACAAAAACCTTCTTTTATTATCATAAAATACCGTTAACAATTGAGGAAGATAATTCTGTCAGTTAAAAATTCCATATAGTATAAAAAGTTTATGTAGGTATGTAAGTAAATGCGAAAATCTTTTAAATGGTTTCTATAGTCACCTTCAATTGTCGGTTGACTACAAAATAATAAGGCAAAAATCGATAAAGATTGACTAAAATAAAAATACGTCAGCGAGACCACATACAAACTTAAAAAACTTAATTAATTAGTGTCCCAAAAGGTATATTGCTTTATTTTCTCTATTACTGGTAGAAAAATGTTACCTAGGGTCTCTCCATTATAAATAATGGGCATTTCTTCCCAAAATATGAGACCTATCATATCTCATATCGTCATACACATCCACCAATATTCCAACAATCCGATATCTTAAAAACAAATTTTGAATGTTTTGTGTTTTCTTATTTTATCAAATAAATTACATACTTCATAAACAAACATTAATTTCATCTTATTTGCAAGTAATATGTGGAAAAAAATGTGCTAGGCAGTATAATCGACGTGACTAAGTGACAAAAAAGCAATTTAATAATTGACAACAAGATTGACAATTTTCAATAAAGGTAAGTACATAGATCCAAAAAGAAATGGGACTTTAAACAGCGTATAAGGAATCGCGCAATATTTTAAGAATTTTACATTTATGTACTTATTAAATTATTTGTTATATTTATAACTTGTAAAAACTACATACATATGTATGTCCTCCAATTCACACTATAATAAGAATAATGTAAAAATCTTTTCAAATGTCCTTATAGTCATATAAGTATTAAAGCTTTAAAGAAAGCCTTCCCAATACAAGTATGTACATTGTACTGTACATATTTATATACATGAGTGTGTTGTTGAAGAAAAAAAAATGGCCATCTAATTTTCGTCCTCTTTTGTAAATAGAGAGGAGGAAAAAATTGGTGATCCGTCAAATTGTCAGACTGAATTACTTTATTAAGAATGGCATTGAATTAACGCAGATGGAAGTCTAAACAAAAAGTTTATTGGCAAACATGTTTTATTTAGAATATTTTATCCGATATAACATGATTATATTATTTATAGTTTATTGGCAATGTTTAATCAACGATAATAGCAATGAGTTTTTTCGAAATTCTGTTTATATTTTTTATACTTACATATTAGTTTGTAAGTAATGCACATACACAAACGATTTCAAGCCATTCGTTTATTTAAGTGAAATCAACGTTATTTATTTAACATTACATACAGAAAAATATCTGTCGGCATATAGTTAAGCCCTCCGAAGAATTAATATAAATTAATTGTATTTGTTTTTTCATTTCTAGCGAGGTATAATAAGTATTTTGTATAGTAATATTCACTTCGATAGAATGAACCCGATTTTTGAACAGAGTAGGAATACTTTTTTTGCTCATAATAACGATTGAGATTCCGTGAGGAAATCATCTAAATTATTTATTACTAGCTCATAAATTTTTCGTGTATCGGAACATATTATTTCATTCTAAATGTCTGTGCTAATAGAGTGTTAGATTAACACTGTTAATCTACTTAACACGTGTATTTATGGAAATTGACCTAATTATTTCTATGGTGGGATTCGAACTATCTGCTATCTTCTTTCAGGATAAACACCTGTCCAAGAAATAACCTAAGTAACCTATAAGAAATTATTATTTTAAGAATAACCTCTTGAGAAATTTTGTCTAGACCGGAATTGGAACCTGCCGCAAGCTAGTTCAGGACAATAACTGCATGATTAAAAGAAAAATAATCTTGAAGCAGTATCGTAATTTATTTTCTTTCAATTACTTAGTGTACCTTGAAAAGGACTGTCAATATTTTATGTTTTTGTCTAAATCCCGATTAAAAATCAAAAAACAAGTAGAGCCTCGTAACAAGTACCAATGTTTGAGTTTTTTATAGATGGATCATAAGAATATTGTCAAATTTTGGGGTATGGCGTCGTTCGAGCGTAGATACGGATGGGTAGATAATTGTAGATGGGTTAAAAGAGGACATCAAATTGGTATTTCAGTCACCTAAACTGCTTCTCAAGTTCATAGATGTTTTGGACAGTTTTATTGATTGATTGAATGATAATTTTAGTTATCAGGGGGATTTGTCACATCTGGCCATCTTATATATCTAGTATAATAGCTCTTTTCATACATAATATGTATTACACCAAAAAGGTTTCCACATCTTGGAACATGCTATTACATCTATATCTCACTAATTTGCATTGTAAAATCCAAATTATTCCACCTATAACATACGTATATTGCCGAGAAATTAGAAAAACGACAAGAGTTTAAAGTGATGTTTAGTTTCTTGTCTTAGCAGAGCCAACGACGTTCTGCGTCGACGGTGGAAAGTGGATTGAAAGTTCTGCCGGAGTACTGTAGCTGTCCATGCTTTAAAGATTGTTTTTAACAAAATTAGGGTAACTTTTTAACGATAAACGTAAACGTAAAATTGCAGGGAAGGTTTGACATAAAAGTGAATGTTTTACAAATATATAAAAAAAGAGTTTTCACTCACATGACTAAATTTAATACAAATTATTAAAAACCCTAGAAATGACGTCAAATTTATCACAGCGTCATAACGGTAGATCGTGGAACTTTTTGGTCTATACATAAAATCTTCAATTTTTATTCTCTATCATTTTTGAATTAGTCATTTTCTCCGTAATCTAAATACTTTTTGAGTAAATGATTAAAAACCCTAGAAATAATAATGTATAAAATCTTCATTTTTGTACTCTCTATAATTGTTGTCATATTTATTTTTTCTACATTCCGACTACATATAATGTCGAGTAATTGAATAGTGAAAAATAATGGTGATGGGAGAATATAGTATGTAGAGTAGAGAAGAGAGAAAAAATAAATTTTTATTATAATTTATATCAAAATTATCGAGAATTTTACAACAAAATATCTGAATCACAGAGATATTAATATTCTAATAACATAACATTCTATGTGACATAAAAGAAAAATTGAGAATATTCGCAGAATGTTCTCAACTAACAATACTAGGTGTACCTACATACCTAATGATATAACATTGTTTAATTTAAAGATTGTTTTTATACAGCCAAATAGTTAGTTTAATATCTAAATTTGGGTGAACTAATAATTTAATTGTAATTATCAAAATCATCATTACTACAATATTGTATATACTGTACATAAACATATATGTATGTACGTACATATATATATATATATATATATATATATAATTATGTATTTTTAAATTTATTTGACATCAACACAAGAGCTGTGACCACATAAACAATTTTGTAAACATGCGTGTTCATTTTTTTTGTGCTTCGAAGAATCCATTTCCTACATTAAACAAATTAGATAGCGATATGATAGACAATCATCCGCCAAATCATTTTCAAAAAGTTTTTTTTTTGTTTCACATATTTTCCACATTAATGCCTAAACCTTTTATAAAACCAAAATATTATAGATACCTAGCTTATGGCTATAGATATGTTGTATATATGTATGTACGTACATATAAACTCGTAGTTGAGCATATTATATCCGAAAATATTTTCAAATTGTATAAAATTTCATATTCTGGCGTAACTTAATGATATTTTCATGTATTGTCAATAGTTTAGGTAAATATTATGCAACCGTAAAATGATATGACTATCAAGGGGTGAGGTTTGATCCCTTAAACAGTTTTGGTTTCTACGTTATTAAAGTCGAGTGGTTGCTAGAAAAAAAAAGATGAAATGTTGGATAAGCAAGCAAGCAGACTTCTTGTTTTTCTTTTTTAGGTGGATATACATATAAGTATTAATATATACACTATCACTATTGACATTAGTACATATTCTATCAAAAATATATTTAAGAAACGAGGGCATCTTAAAAAAGTCCAATTAGTGTTAATTTTATAATTATGTAATATCTGATCAATAAAATCACAGCTTAACTCTAATGCAATATGAATATTTAATATTTAATTCAGTTGAAAGAGAGGAGATAAAGGCAAATCAGTCGAGAGAAAATAGAGAATGGGTGAATGCTGTTGAAATTTCCACACAACCTATCATTGGATCATTGGATGGATATATTTTTCACGCATATAAATACAGTGCTCATTAAAATTTATAATTTTGGGAGTAGTGCAAATTGTAAACCTTAATTTCCCCACAAAGTTTAAAAGCCTAGTCATTAAAATTGCTGAAAATGTTCGCAATATAATTGGTTATACATATGTGGTCTTTGTGTCTTTGAGTAGATGATATATGTAACTAGGAGGAGATAACATATGGAACAAAAAGTACGATTCATCAAAAAGTGCGAAATAGAAAATGGTCGCCGTTATTTCTCTTATAGGTCCCATAAACAGGCGAACATGTGTGAAGTTGTACAACTTTGTCTGCTAACTTGGTGTGCGTACAAATTGCAATACTTTGTGGAAATTTCATCAACTGCACAACGATGTTAATTTTAAAGTTTGAGCGATTTAAGTAAAATTTAATTATAAAACTTGTGTAATAATACACCATGATGTGCACTCAATGAAATTTACACGATATATGACACTTTGAATGCGGACTACAGCATACACAGTACACAAATTTGTCAACTTGAAACTCTGCCCACCAAAAATTAAAATTTTTTGATTTTTAACATCAAGTTGGCGCACTTAACCCTTCAATGCATGATTTTTTTTTCGTGAAAATATATCTGCTAATGCAAGGAAAAAAAAAATTTATATTTAGTTAGTGACTAATATTATTTGTCCTTATATCCTTAGGTGGAACATTCTGAACTTGTCCTCGCCTTTTCTTGGCTTGAATTTCCAACTCAGCACTGGTACTGGGCCTTTCCCGCTTATTACAGATTTCAGAAACAACACCAACTTTGTCTAATACCTCTACTAGTTCCAGTCTATAAAAATTCTCATAGTCTTCTTCATCAGACTCCTCAAAATCATCTTCAGACCTCTCTCCGTCATTAATTTGAGCTAAATATTCTTCTATTTGCTTTTGATATTTGCAGATTTACAACATCAAAATAAACAAAATTTCCAACAAAACATAAAACAATTTGTCAAAACTAAAAAATACACCGAAAAAACAAAACTTCAATTCTAACCTCTAACCAATTTTCGAGAATCTTCACTTTGTTAAAGCAAAAGTAACATTTGACATTCGCGAATGAAAAAAAGGTGTTGCCACTCGATAAACTATATTATCGTGAATGTAATAATTCTAAAACGGAATAGATTGATCACATACCGATGAGTTTAAGATGGTTTCAATGGTATGCTGTCGTTTTACAACGACATGCATTTAAGGGTTAAATGATGTTCGCCAACTTGCCCACACACGGGGAGACATATTATGTCCACGAACAAGTTGTCGCACATGTTCGCCTGTGTATGGCACCTATCAAACATATGGTTATGAATAATGATACCATATCTTGACAGGGGAAAAAGTATATTTAATGATTAAAAAAAATGTATAAAAAAGTATATTTTTGAAAATTGAAAAAAGTACGAAAAGGAAGAGAAAAATGCAAATTTACTTAATTTCATCGTCACTATTTGCAGCAGCGTCAACAGATATTGCTCCAGGACTAACATTTTACGACTTTTTAAAGTAATTAAATTTTTCAAGTAATTATAAAATCCAAGTAATAATAATCCAAATTATCTTTAACGGTCAAAATGGATTTTAGCGTTGCCACCTGTAAATTGGCGCTCTCGGCTTTCCAATTTTTTTTACTTTCACAAAAACACGCTCGACGAGCCCGGAAAACAAAGGACATATTCGACAAATGGCGAAAATTTAAAAAAGTAAAAATGGAAAAAAGAATAAAAAAAGTATAAAGAACAAAATGGATCAGCATTGAAAAAAAAAGATTTTTTTTAAAAGTATCATTAGTTATGAATAGAATTAAAAATATTAGAGCCTAAAAAATGTGTTAGTAAATAGTTAATCCATGCTTTATCTAGATCTGCTTGTTTTGGAAACCTAAAACCTACAAATCTACAAACAGTTTAATATTAGTTGAATAATAATAACAAAAACGAAGAAAAAAACGTGGACCCATGAACTCAAAATATTTAATGAAATGGCTTTTTCAATATATAATTCGAATTCTGTTGACACTTTGCATGGCTGAAAAAGGCTAATTTATTATCAACCCATACTGCTACACCAGATGTTGTGTGGGCATTTGATTTCATAACAGATATTCGGTATATTCAGTCCTGTATTTTATTGTCTAAGTGCGTGTGTAGTGCACTGAACCTGTTCCCTCCTTATTTAAAAATGGTTTGATATCGTAAATACTGCGACCTTAGTTTTTCTTTGTGAAGGCATCCCACTTTTGAATATGTATACATTGAAGAGAATTTTAAGGATTTTATCCATGAGCAAAAAGATAGAGATTTAGAGCCAATATAACAGGTCACTTTTAGACCGAACATGTCATGCGTCGATCGATGCTTGAAAAAAAATCTCCATGCGTTTTTTAGATTGCGTTTACATCAGACAGTAAAATGAAGACAGGACGGTAAATTGACAACTGTCTAAATGAAATTGTCTCTTTTATGTAAATACTTACTTTCCTTGCTTGTAATTCATAAGTCCTTCAATAATGTTGACTTAATGTCATATGTTAGCTTTTTAGCTAGAAATTGTTTGATTTAATATTTTCTCTTCCTTAATCTATTTTCCTCGTTTTCAAGAATGTCCAACAATTTTAAAGCTTCAATTTTTGCGACCGTACTGTTTGCTGACATTTTATTAAATGAAAATATCAAGACAGTGTGTAAACGCTATACATAAACTGTCTTGATTAAGACAGTTGTCACCATCCTGTCTTCGTTTTAGTGTCTGATATAAACGCGAATACAATTTAACACATTCATGATAAATGAGTAATGCTTAGTCAAAGCCTTTTTTAATTCAAACTTTACTGTTCCAAGTCAATATATGTACATACATATTTAAAAAATACAATTATTGTTAATGAACTTTTTTATACAGATTAACTCCATTATTTGAATATATTTATTTTGATCAGAGTTAATTATTAAATTTAGAAGTATAAAAGTTAGCACACTTTCTTGATGATCAACGATTTAGACATGCTGGGCTCTAGTTCTTTAAAGGCAGAATTTAAAAATATGATTAATTCTGTAATATGTACATACTTTATATCTTTGTTAGAGTAAAGTTCAAAGTTCAACTATGCTCATAAAATAACATCCATAATTAATGTAATATTAAAGAGAATATATTCTATTATTAGGTAAATAATTTAATGTTGTTAAGTCTCGAATTTATAACTATTTGGTTCCTTTTCTCCTTTTCTACTTTTAGCCATTGCGTGCAAGTGTCAAGACACTCGATGTTAACCCTCAAACAATTGTAGTGTAAATGCGATGTAATTGACGGGTGAAAATTGAATTCTTTCTATAAATTCTGTATAATGGAATTTTTTCATTATTTATTTTAGGGTTCAATAGCACACCTCATACATACATAGTACAAATAAATGTCGTTAAGTACAAAGTCACGCATTATACATCCTTTACACCATAAAAGAATGGTGCGATCCAGACATCGTTAACCTACTATATTACATTTAAACGCAAGGGGTGGTATGTTGTGGTATTCAAATTGGCCTAATCACCCACTATTGCGGGTGCGACAAAATCTAAAATCTAACTGAAATCTACCCTCTACAAAATGTCAAGAGAGCTGAATGCGCTTGGTTTATTTCAATATTATTCATGTTAATTTTACCTGATAATCAGTGAAAAAGTGGCAAAAGCAAATGAATTTTTGAAGCGCTTAAATTTTTATCTAGAACTTAGATCGTTTAAATATTATATAAAATAGTAGTCACTCACTTCACCATTTTATAGGTACATATTATTAGTCATACAAAATATACTTTGTATTTATATACCTACAATTTTTTTTTAATGAAAAAAAAAATGTATGTGATGAAGATGAACCGTACAACATAACATAATTTTGGTCAATATAAAAAGGGTCGATTCAAAATAATAATAAAAAAAAAGAAGAAATAAATAAAAAAAATTATCGGGACGTCTAATTGATACAAGTCTGCGCTTCTGTCAATTAATTTTTGATTTGAGGTCGACAAAAATGCCGACTTGAACACAACAGCGTTGAAATGTTAAGAAATCAAAAAGAATGTTTATCTTAGATTTTATTAAATTATTAGCATACCAAATAGCATATTGATGTAATGTTATATGTAAGTACATTTTTTTAATATTAAAGTTTTTAATTTTTTTGTCTTAGATTTTTTGTTTTCTTTTGTTTTAAATAGACATCAGGTTTATTACAACATTTATACAAATATTTTTTTTTGTCTGATGCCGTTTTACATAAATATAATTTTGAGTATGGTATGAGTCAGACAAATTATTTATTATTCGATTGATAGACTGTATGCATCTGTAGGTCATTGAGTTGTAAATAATTAATCAGCAAAAACATTTTGATAAATAGTTTCTTTTTAGAACCATGGTTACTTATACTTTATATATCATATGTAGTATAAGTACCTACGATATGGTCAAAAGATAATGCATTGAATTGAGTAGAGGAATTTAGAATGAACATTTTTGTATAAACATACTATTTTAAAAAGATTTTTTGTATTTTTTTATTATTATCTATGATTGTAACATTCCTTTCGTCGTCGTTACATATCTAATGGTCTTAACTATTAATCAGTTAACATTATTATTTTGTAATTAAAAAACATACTTATGTAATATTTGAATTTTCCCATCCACCATTCATATTGTATAACATTTTGATAAGCTATATTATAGCGTTTGAGGTTATAGCTGATATAAGCTGAAACGTTACCGTTGTTCCATCACCAACCGCACAAGTAAGAACATTTAACATAAAACGAAATAAAGAACGTTGAACTAATTGGTCGAATTTAGGAACGCGTCCATACACTACATTATACAATTATACATACATACATACAAATCTCAAGAAAGAAGTTTGGGACAAAGTATCAAACACACAAAGGGAAAATCAGGAAGGTTTTCAACAGATGAAAAACAATTATACAGATGAGTACATAGAAAGAAAAAGAAAAAGCTACTTTAACTGAGTTTAACATTTAGGGCGTTCGCGAAAGGATAAAGAAGTTTGTTCTAGTAAAACCCATTCGATTGTTAACTATAATTAGGGTTTTCAGTAAATGATAGCAGGTCATTGATGAAGATCAGAAAAAGTATCGAAGCTAAAACCGAATCTTGCGGAATTCCAAAATTTATTGTAAAGCGAAAAGACGCCTTCGATCATAACTTGTATTTGTCGATCGCCAAGAACATTTTTAATTTAAAGACACATAGTTTCCGAGGCTTTAATGCCTTGGTATTAACATTTCAATCGAAAACCATTGCTATATCAAAAACCTTTGCCCAAAACCCGCGCCTAATGAACATAATTTAATAGTTGACCGCTACTTACGGTTACTAGAAAACATTTTTATAATATTGTGTCTACTTATTTAGCATACTGCTAATGAACACGCTAGATTTATTTACCTACAAGATTAATAAAATAACAATAATTAGATTTGTTTGCTAATTAAATTATTATTTTGGTTTGGTTACAAGTTTTTTGTTTGTTGTTTTAATATCAAATTGCATGCTTTAAAATAAATATTTCTTATTTACAATTCACACCTTAAAATATCTGTCAATTTATAAAAATGTGATATAATAACCTCATATTAAAGAACATAAGAAATCAATGATCTTGTCTAAATTAATCAATTAAAAATCCCACGCACATAATGACCATGTAACAGATATTCGTCTCAACACAGAAAAAAAGTTGTAGATTGTAGAACATCTTTAGTTGGTGCCATTAAATTTTTTCTAGAAATGGTTGTATTGTGTATGTAGTCGATATTAAGGTAATAGAGAGATATTCGAGTTTTATTGAAATATTATATTTTTTTATGATTATTTTCTCAATAAGTGTCTCTGAATTGGTTAGTCGTCATTTATATTTAATTCTCTGACGGGGCGGCTTCAGCATTGTATTAATTATCAGACAGTATAAATATATATATAAGTATATATAAATATAATAAAAGAATCCTTAGCTACAAGATAGGGCATGCAATTGGAAGGCCCTAGAGAGGTACTGTGCGTTGGGTGACATCTGGAATGAATGTCACCTGTGGAATGTATGTGGAGTGTAGAATACTTGTAAGTACGCAGCCGCTACTAGATAGTTGAATGAGTAAATGTCGGTATGACAAATAATAGTTTCGAATATGGATGGAATTTGCTGGAGGTTTGCAGTGAGAATAATGTGAGCTGTCGGGGGCGACGGTCGCAAGTTGGCACGGAATGATATAAAAGCGCTTCTATTAATTTATGTGAATGATAAATAGGAATTAAATAAATAACCGTGTTGCGTTTCATTCTATGTAGGTGAGAACTCACTACATTTTATTATTTATTTTTATTCTGTACTTAATAATACAAATGAATTTTGCTATTAACATTTTATGTTGACGTGCATATTCGTAGACAAAATTAATATTTATTACGTAATATATGTATACGTCTTCTCGCAAAGCAAAAAATGAGTAAAAAGCGCATCACAAGTCAGAAATGCGGAATTTGTATTGCATGCCCTAATCTGTTGATTTAAACACTGACGATAACAGATAAACCAGTAAAGAAGAAATTGAAATTGACTACGTCGATTACAATATATCCGTATGAGTACATACTTGTTTATTATCTACGACTTTTTCCTGCTTCTTTGTCGGTACAACAAATATACATACATAAATTGAGTACATTGAATACAAAAACTCTAGAAATGGCATACAATTGAGTGCAGCGCCATGGTAGGTTAGTTGTAGAACTTTTAAATCTATAAATTAAATTTTAATTTTTTTTATTTATTATAAATCCGTATAATCCAAATATTTTTCGAGTAAATGATTAAAGGCTGTGAAACTTTTTGGTCTATGCATGAAATCTTAATTTTTATATTCTCTAAAATTATTGTCACATTAAATTTTTCTACATTCCGACTATCTTTCGAGTTAATAAATTATTTATACTGAAATGAGGTGCACACTTTACCACAGGCTCTCCTATACTTTGTCCAATTTGCTCTAAAAACAACAGAGATCTCACTCTAAGACTACTACAGAATAAAATATCAAAATTTCAGTTTTCTATAATATTTCTTTTTAAGATAAATATTAAGGTGTGTTACAAACTCCGTACCAAAGTTATAATACCCTTTGATTAACATCGTATAAAAAGTGATAAAATTGTGCGATGAAGTGAGAAACAGAATTAGAACATCAAATCGAAAATTGGCTCGAAAATCTAAGTTTTCCAAGAAGAGAGTTTAGCCAAATATAACAAGCAACGATAAAATTTTGGTTTTGCCTGACAATCCATCAGTTCAACATATAAGGTAAACGTACATATACCGCGATAGGTACATATATCCGCGAGTCCAACGGTAAAATCCATAAAATAAGGAAATA
>JANSTT010019225.1:0-11905 GCA_026745375.1 Platyura marginata | reverse complement strand
TTTTTTTTTTAAATGTAACCGTTCAAAAGTTATAGGCTAAAATATGGAAAAGTGCATATTTTTGACCTTTGACCCGAATGCGCGGCCTCTAAACATTTTTTTTTTTGGTTCAAATTTCACCAAAATTCTTTTTATACCTATACCCAAGTTTTCCACCCCCGCCACATTTCGAATTCAAAAAAAAAAATTTGAAAATGCACCCTAATATGTATACCTACATATTATTTTTACTTTTACTGTGAAATTTTTTATTTTTGTTATTTTGTTTTTAAAATAAATTATTTTTGTACACGTTAAATTATTATTTTTGAATTTTCTACATTAAATGTTTAAATTAAAAAGACAACATTTCATACCAAATTTTTATTATACAGGAAAATTCCTCTAATTGAGACTTTCTCTAATTCTTCCCCGTCTGAATTAGAGAAATTTTACTAAAATCAAATCGTAATTTTTATAAAATTTTTGAAAAAGAACGAATTTTAATTCGACCAGCAAGCTTCTGACGTTAATTTTTCCACTATTGTAGAGTTGTTTTTCAAAATTTTGAAATTCAACAATATTTTTTTTAAATGGTTGCAACTTTTTCGGAAAAAAATTAACCATTTTTTATAATTAACCAAATTTTATTTTTTTTTAAATAAGATATTTAGTTTAATTTTAATTTTTTTTTTCATGTCTAAAATTAACTGTTAAAAAAAGGGTCAAAATTTATAAAATATGTATAAAATCCCAAAAACTTATTTTCCAAGAGATAAATATTAAATAAAACAGATAGAAGTTTTTTTTTCCAAAATAAGTACATATTTCAATAATAATCTAAATATCTGATTAACTCCTTAAAAGCTACAAAATCAAAGCGTTTTTTATTATGTATGTAACAGAAGTCTCATAAAAAGAAAAGTACTACTCAAAATACGTCCTTCTGCCAATAAAACTAACAATTTTTGGTTTCCGAGTATTTTCTTCAATAAATACATACCCATCATGAGAGCATATGTTTCCACAATGTTTCCTAATGTTTATCGATTATTTATTATTTACATATTATTGTTATTAAAATATTATGTGCGTAAACAAATATTAACCAAGTTAAGTATAAGTTTGTTAACTGTCAACTTAATTAATAATATCAAATCAAGTTAACCATTATTATCTATTGTTAAACTAACAACTAAACTCACTTAACTTATAAAACTAATCTGCCTAACCCAATATTCAAGGTAAGAAGAAAATAATCCAAACAAAAAATGCCATAATCCGCTATGAACCAAAAAAAAAAAAAAAAACCAAAAAAAAAAAAGAGTAGATAATGTAACTCCAAAATATGTACAGTACATTTATATATAAAATAAACTCGTAACATTGCCTCTACGGGTTTTTAACATGGTTTCGGATCAATTATTAATTTATTCATCATTGCAGACGGTTGGTTGAGAAATAAAAGGAGATCAATCAGATTGTACGATTTTAAGTAAATTTATGTATCACAATAAAAATATTGTGTTCGTGTAGGTCTTTTTCGGTAACATTTGTGTGCGGCAAGTACGGTACATATTGTAAATCTCTCGTAAATGCTTACATGAGAAGAGAGAGACGAAAAGAAAAAAAAATCGTATACGAAATTACATAATGAGATTTTATTTGATTTTTTTTTTTTTATTTTTTGCTTTGTTTCGTGCAATTGTTTAATGAAATCTGTGTGTTGTTACAATTTGATGCAAGTCATGACTTTCTGATGAGATGAGTATTATATGTATGTATGTATATGGTGATCGAATGTATTTTTCATCATTAAAGCACATTATCATTATCATCATCATCTAGTTTTTTATGGAAAATGAAGCGATATAAAAAATTAAATCCGTTTGCCGGATGATATAATATTTAACTACTTATACTGCATAATTTCGTTTTAATTGATGTAATAAGACTTGCTGTTTTAATAAATTTTATTAGATATATGTAAAACTCAACTAAAAAGTAATAAATGTTGAGGGATTTTACAAAAATTTGATCAAGAGAATTTTATTTTAGTAGACGTACGGCATCTAATGATCGACTATGACCTATTAAATTAATTAATAATTTCATACAAAAATATGGATAGAACTTTAGTCTATCGTAAATGTGTTATAATGTTCTTATGGTAGAATCCGAACCAGCCAATTTCACAAAACCAAACTAAAATCGAGATTCGAACGCTTAACCTGGCGTTTTTATTTTTTAAACATAAAAAAAATCTTTATCGAATAGCTATGGACTACAAAATATTTTTAATAGCCGAAAAACTGTTTATTAAATTTTAGTCTTCAGATTAAATTATTAATGAATAAAAAAAAAATTTGGGAATAATAGTACCTACTAATTCATGTTGATGAATATGTATTTAGGCATTTCAAAAATGTTGTGCCTACTTAAATAAATAACAATGTGTAGTTATTAATAATTCGTTTGAAATGATTATTATGAATTGTTATTATTATACTTTATTGGTAATTAAAATTATGTAGACTAGATTTTGTCGAGATAGGTTCATATTTTTACAAAAAAATTTAGCTAAGTTGTTAACACAAATTAAATTTATTTCTTTTATGTTTTTTTTTTATTACTTAACTATGTAATTTAAATTTCTATTTCCCAGAGCATTTCCAAATTGTTAATATTATAATAGTCATTTTTACACGCTTCCATCTATTATCTTTATTGTCGCTATTAAAAATCATATCATTTGGTAAATCTTTATTACTAATAAGTACTGACTCTCTGATGATTTATTTGTTGCATTTAAAATATAGAGGATTTTCAAAACAACAAAAAATTTCATATTTTCCTACAATTTTTATAGTTAAGTATACATAATTATCTGGCTGTTTTAGCAATTACATTAAATTTATCAGCACAACCTATAATAAATTGCGAGTATAGTTGCTGGGTGTTTTTTCTTTTTTTATTTTTTTTTTATAGAGAAAGTTATATAAAATTGCATTTTATGCACAAAACAATAATTATATCACATTGACAGACATAGAGGCGTATTTTCTAGAGCGGAAATTATTTTGTTATAAATTGTTATTGTGCACAGGTAGCGAATTTATTTGAACTTTTCAAATTGACTTTTTAAAATTTTATGCATATCAAAATCAAGTACTTTACATTTGTTCATGATTCATGGTAATTTCATAGAGAACATAATAAATATATGAATCGACAGGTTTTAAGAAACAAGTAATTATTATGTACTTCAAAAAACTAACCAAGTCATGTATTATTAAGTAATGAAAGATAATAAATAAAATTAGGTTCAAATATCTATTGGAAAATTCGGAAAAGCTTTATGAAATCATTTTTATTCTTTAATTCATTATCACCGTCATATTTCAAAAGGATTCAATCACTATTGGCAATATCGGATAAGCACAGCATAAAATTCTTTTCGAACGTTGAAATATTGTTTTTAATACCTCCTCATTTTGGTAAATAATTCTCATAAATGGCCGAGTAGATACCAATCGTGTCGATTTTTTATTCAAGTAACTTTTCTGTCTTGCAATCATCCCGAAATTGGTATTATTTTTACTCATTTCATATAAAATCTTCGGAACATCGAGAATGGATTTCAACTAGCAGGAAACGTTAATTTATTATAAAGACGAAATTATTATGTAGTTGTAGATTGTAGATACATAATTATTCGCCAATTGAAAGATAAAGTCTTATCCATTTTGAAAACATTTCTAGAAAAAATATTGCTCACCTCATTTTTATTTAAAATTTGTCATATATGTACATATGTAGGTATGTACAAACATATAACCGTATGACGATATTTCATCAGAATTTACGCATTTATACATGCATTCCAAAAATTGGAATTATTGAAATTATTTCACAAAAATAAAAAAAAAAAAAAAAGATGGTGAATAGCGGAATTTCCAATCGATTAAGGTGTTAAGTTGTTTGATGGATTTTTAAATTTCTTTTTATGGAAAAAAAAATATATTACACCACCGAAATTCGACATAAATATGTAACAAGGAACGAAGCAGAAAAAAAAATAAATGCTCAATGTACGGAGTAATATATTGCATAAGTTATATAAAAATATTTTCCATTTATTCAAAAAGAACCTTCAGCAACAGCCAAGCAACTGAAATTTATTATATTATGATATTCCCGTTCGATTTCATGAATATGTATGTACTACTGGCAAATAATCATACCTATACCGAGTATAGAAAATATACTACATCAGAATCGGATACAGTGGCGTTACAAATATTTATTTTAATGACAACTTACTTATAAAAAATATTTTAATCAGAATTACTCACTCCATAGGGGAAGTAGTCAATTTAAAAATTTAAACTTGTTTAGTGCAATTTTATTGCAGCCAGTATCCGTCGTCTATAATATCAATTAGGATCAGAATAAGAAAATTTTCCAAATGGAAAAAAAACTCATGTGCACTGTGCATGCTCAATAGTTAAAAAAAATTAAAAATATTCCAAATAAATCAATGAACTGGAGATGTAAGTGACATACATATAAATATGATTTGTTCTCATGTGGTGACCAAAAGTGATGGTGATTTTCCAAATATCGATTGAATAGGAGAAAATAATTTTTTCCGATATTTTCAAATAACCCGTCTATGTCATAAATGTAGGTATGTGCAATTGTACATAGAAACCTACGTAATGTATTTGAACATTTTATTTTATTACATTTGCTTTGATCTCTAAAAGATGCAGCAGCAAAGCAATAAAAAAATCTTTACCTTACCGACTTACGTACACCACGATAATTTAAATTTTTAAAACATTAAATATTACATGCCGCCAATGTTGTTACATACGTTTTTTTCTCCATATGGAAAACATTATCAACTTTCATGGATAAACTTTTGCATTTAATTTTTGAATAAATGAAAATATGGTAGCCACCAATAAAATTTATATTATGTTACTGGTTGGTTACTGTTATTATTCGGTCAGTGTAATATGCTTTGATATTCATATACATAGGCATAACAATATACAATATATATACATATGTAGGTATGTACTATTGTACATAAAGTAACAAAAACAGTTTTGTTCTATAAATGGAACAATGAAGGTTTGTGTATAGAATTCTAAGTGCATGCAATACTTATGTATACCGAACATACTTTTCCAATCGGTATACCACGTACATTTATGGATTATGAAATTATAAGAATAAATCTCTATTTATTTTAAATGTTTGTATTATACGAACAGAAATTATAATAGGGCAAAAGCCCATGGGATAAAACGATAATGCATAAATGCTTATGGAAATAAAATATACTACAGATAAAAGCTCATTACAAAATTAGGGGTTTGAGATATCGATATCTCATTTTATTCGAACCTTGGCAAATAAAAACGGTGGTATTCGTATTACTATAGGCGGTTTCTATTCTCAAAGGATCTTTAAAAATGAATAAAAGATTACTGTGGATATTATTACATATATTAAATTTAGATTTAAATAAGTAGGTACTATTTAAGAAAAAATGCTTTTAGCGAATTTTAATTTATTATTTTATCAATAATCGGATAGTCTTTTTTTAACAAGTAATTCTAGATTTCTATTTAAGGATCTATTTTATTCACACAAAAATGATTTGTTGGGAATCACAGAATGACATACCTAGTTACCACTTATGTTTTATATAAGAAATAATACATAAATATCCTGACAGTATCTATTTCTACAGGTAATGTAGATACTGTATACTTACTAAACAATAATAATATAGTACTCCATTAAATACATGTGTACTGTATATACTTACTTAAGTAAAAGTAATTGTGTGGGTGTGTAATTTTTATTAAAAGGTGCATTTATCATTAGTAGGTATATGGAGTAGCATTTATATCTACCTTTATGCGTGATATGTGAAATTAACAGTTATCCATTTTGCCAGAGCATAATGTACCTAATGTTTTTCTGTTTTTGTTTTGTTTTTGTTTGTTTTTTTTTTGTTTTTTGTTTTATGCCTCTAAGTGAACCATCTCATCCGTGGTGGTTGGTCTTATTTTCTTTTTCGAAAATAATGTTTCCAAATGTTTTGCCATACATGCCTTATCTTTTCAAATTATATCTCTTCCTTAATGTTCCATACCCCAATTTGATTTTCATGTAAGCTTTGTTAATCTTTCAAGTTAGGAGGCAACAACACATACATACATATATACACGTACGTACATATATATACATGTTGCAAAGTTTACCCAAATAAATTTTGTCACGAAATTTCGTTATAAAGAATTTACTCGTCGTTTCTGGTGTGTGATGGGCTGATGGGACAATGGAAAACATAACACATTCTATTAAGACACCTTATCTGTGGCCATAATAAAGTTTTAAACTTTTGACTATTACCAGACAAGGTAAGCAAGCAAAATATGTAAATCAGAAGACAAATGTCAAATTCACTTAGACATAACACAACTAACAACTAACAGAGAGAGGAGAGAGAGAAAATACAAACACTAAACCCCAAGCTAAATTTAATCATTTATACATAATTTTTGGTTCAAATAAACATTAAAAGGATAATTTAATTGAATTTCATTTGACCTTTATTATTCTAACTGACTTTAGACACATAATTAATCGAAAATTACTTAAATGCCTTCAAAAAATTCTTTGCTGTTTAAAAGCGAGTGCGAGAATAGAAAACAACTGTTTCTCAGTAAAGTTATCGTAGGAAAAAATTGTTATCATGAAGCTTTTTTAAAAAAAAAGAAGTTTTATTTAATTAACAATTTAATACTTTGCAAATGTACTGTAATTTTACGTATGTACGTACATATATACTGACAAATGTGATATTTACAATTAAAGACCAATAAGAGGATGTAATGTTCTATTTAAAAAAAAAAAAAAATTTAATTATTTGCCTTGAGAATGCAATTAAAGACATTCCGCTATAAATTTATAGGTTGATGCATTTATTGAAGCTGTTCTGGCTTCGTAAATTGTTACAGTTTCAGGTTTACGACTTTGACTGGTTTAATTATACGTATGTGTGATATAGTGGAGGCATTCCTTGTACGTTTATTTTACAAATAAACCAAATATTCGTATTTTTGAAAAAAAAAAAAAAAATCTTTAATCGCTTTTTATACAAACGTCAGGTGATAAGGCGCCATATTGATTTAACACAGGGTGACTCATAAATACTTTGAAGTATTTTTTTTTGTACCTACTTACATCCTACATACTTGCCAAATAAAAAGTGCGGTTAGGCATTGTCTTCAAAACAGAGTCCATCCATTAAAGTAGCGTAAAAATATTTTTAAAAAATTAATTATTTGTCTGCTTGAATTTATTCATTTTAGCTTCCAGCATCTTAATTATTAAAACAGATGTATAAGTTGTTGCGTGCTTTTGAATACACGTTTTCTGCACATCTGTAGTAAGGCAATTTTAGCACGGCCGGTTTAGTTCTTTCATCAATATAAACAGGCATATAGAGGACGCCATCAACATAAGATTATGTTAATTTAGAAAAAAAAATACGTTTAGGAAGCGAAACTAATTGCTTTTGATCATCTTAATATGAAAATAGAATTGTCAACAATGGTTTAAGATTAAGTTGCACATGAAAAGTGTGGCAAGAGTAAAACATCTATTCTTTTTCTATGAGGTGCCCGGCACTCATTTCATTCAGAAATTACTGTATACATATATGTATAGATCTTTGCTCTCCGACAATGGATTATCCATTAATAGATTAATATATATATAGAATTTTTGCCAAACGTAGAAACTATGTGCCAGACTTCAAAATGATTTGTAATCAGTTTTAGGTTTTAGGTAAAAATCAACACTCCCATAAGGTGTCGAAAGAGACCTTTAACGGTGAGTTCTCATTAGCACTAAATAAATAAATTGCCTGTCTGTGTCTGATTTTAATTTATATATTGTATAATAATACATATGTAGGTACCTGACCTTAATCTAATCCAATTTTGTCATTAAAAATAGAACAGGTGACAATATTAAGGGGTGTTAAATGAATTTGACAATAATTTTATATATTCAAATTTTTTTTTTTTTATACATCAATAAGACCGAAATGGCTCTTCACAACAATATTGGATAAATTGTGCTTTGATTGAATACCTATGTATAATATTTATGTATACATAAGTATGTAGGTATGTTCCTTGTTGAACTTATTAAAATCAGATTTTTCCGTTGACTTCGATAATCCAACGAAACAAGGGATGAACATTGAACCTAATGAACCGTAAAAATAGCAAGATTACATAGATATGAGTATTATACATTTCTGTATTGCTGTTACATAATACATAAATATCTTTAGTCGAAACTCGAGTGGTAAGCTTAAAGCCGCTTTTGTATCAACGAAAAAGACAGAAATTGAAATTTTATATAGAAAATCACATCATTAGTAGAGGATTTATGTAAAATTCGAATTTCGTACAATATAATAAATATATTTTCAAGAATAATAAATTATACGTGGGTTCAGTATTAAATATATACACATACATACATATATTGGTAGATAAGTACATATATATTCTCAAATACATACACATAAGCCTATAATTTATATTGTTACGTAATCATATTTTTGTAATGCACCTACATTTATTAAAATTGTAATTCAATTCTTAAATTATGAAGTAGCAAACAATAAAAAAATATCCTATGCAGACATTAAAATTAGAGTAAGTATCTGCTACTTATAGATATAAGTATATATTTTTCAGTCTCATCATATTCTCAGGCCAAACAAGAATAAAGATTTTTCCAATTCTTATAGCTCAACGCGCTTTTGATTTATGATTTACACGAACAAGTTGAAAGCTAACGACCACATTAAAGTACCAAAAAAATTAAAATTGTTAACCAAAAGAATTGCGTCTGAATGTAGAGATATGTAAGGTAAAAAAGTTAATTAGGAGTGAAATTATAGTACCTACTTACTTATTGTAATTTCGCATTACAATTTATAATCCTTAAGTCGCTTGTTAATTAGTTATTCTGTTTAAAGGCATATTTTATGTAAAACTTTTTTTTTTGTAGAATAAGCTATACTATACTATACTATACACCTCTTAAAGTCTTAAAGCATCCTGTGTATATGTTACGTAAGTATACTTGTAGTATATCTACTTAATACAGCAAATTGTCAAAGGTAGAATTTCACGAGAGGCGAAGGGCATGGCTTTGAGGTGATGATTTTCCACTAATATTTGTTGGATAGATTTTAGAGAGAAGTCAAGTCGTTTCGTTATTTATATTAATTTTTTACAAAAATAGTGGCGATTTTCCTAGTTAGTCCTTTCTTTCTACCATGATAAAAATCTATCTACGATGTAAAACAAATTAAAAATTCAAAGACATGAAGGTAACATTGTTGAGGCATTTCTAAAACATTTAAACTCACACACCATAAAAATATGAATTTTTTGTAGAATAATCTGTTGTTAATGAAAAAGTCTACGTTTGGAATCTCTATTGTCCTCGAGGGCAACAGGAAAAAATGATGATGATTTTTGAGTCTTGCTTATTGAAAAGAGAGTTACAAAAAAAAAAAAGAAAAATAGAGAGATCTTGGTGCGAAACAAATAATTAATCAAACATTACATATGTACATTGTACATATATGTGGATAGACATAGACCTTCATATGAAGCGCAATTATTTACTAAAATGAGCTCGAAAATGAGATTCTGTAGTAACTTAGTAAGAATATATATGTAATTTTTAACAATTTTCCTTCTTTTTTTATTTTTTTTATTAATTTTTCTTATACATATGTATGTATATAAACCATGTAAGTATATTTATTCAAATATGGCAGTAATTCACAGACGCCATTCGTTAAAGTTGTCATAATATGGCTATTTTCATTATGCTACCATTATTTAAAATTGCATTCATTTGTCAGTGTCAGGAATTTTTTTTTTTTTTTCATTTCAATTTACCTACCCATATCAATTTTAAAATGCATTTTTCCAAGTATGTACCTACATACATATGTAAAATATGTAGCCAACAATTGCACACAGACAAAAATATATATGTAAAGTTGTTCGAACAGAAATATTATTCCAAGAATATTATTATTGTTCTACTAGTTGTATTGCAACACCTACAAAAATTCTTGTATAAATCCATAATAATTATTAAAAGGCAAATGACCTGTATATAAATGTACTGCCATTTACTGCACACATTAAATAGCGGTGTTCAGTTAGTTTATATACGGATATTTAATTTCAATAACTTTTTTTTTGTTGAATTACTAAGTATTATAGGCAAGCGATAGGTGTATAATGACAAACTAATCAAGAAGTCTATCAAAAAGTAATAAATGGAAGAAAAAAAATATATTAATAATATCGAAGGTGAAAATAAATTTTTAAATAAGATCCCACTCAACTGTTTTTTTTGTCAATAAACTTTAAAAAATGTTTCAATACTACTCCGTTAATTAAATGTACAAATCGTAGCAATTATGTTTCCTTATATATTTAAATTCTAAGTTAGGTACTTACTGCCTCTTAAAAAAAGTTTTTAGCCTAAATAAAAAAAAATTATATTTTTATATATGACAGCACCTACAAAATACTTTGACTATGTATGTGAATTAACTATACATACACAACAAATACAATTTTTTTTTTTAATTAAGAAACAAATTTGTCTAATTCTCTTGGAGTCAATATTTATCGTAAGGTCAATAAAAATAGAAAAAAAAATCAAATTTGAACGTGAACAGTTATTTCCATACATGATTTATTGCATGCAATGCACCGACACATAATTGATCATTTCCTTCGCTAAGTAATTAAACAAAAAGCTGTTAGACTACTTTTGATTAATAGGCTAACTCAGAAAGTCACGATGCTAAGCTTTTCAGTTAAGAGAGTATCTTTATAGATACATATATTATAGGTGTACCTACAAATTTTCGTATTCGTAAATATATGTAATTTATGTATATTATGTAGATGTATTCTCCTCTATACTTGATTCTCAGTAATTATTTATATTAAGTGTATTTGTTTTATTGTATTACACATTACACTTAAGAACAATTAGAATTTCGTTAGTTGATTAAAGTAATTGTCTCATGCATTTCAGATAAGGGAAGAAAGCAACACAAAGGAATCGAATAGTGATTAATAGATCGTAGTTAGGTATATGATGTCATATTCTGTACAAACAGTTTTATTAATGAGTAATTTTGTATTAGTTGATTGTTCTATGATAGTACAGATTAGTTGGTCATACTACTCATTACATTAGATTAGAAAATGAAAATGTTTCAAACTGATTTTGTTGTTCTCATCAGGTTAATGGAGATTATTATAGATAAATTATACATATACTCAAATATGGTAAAAATATTACTTATTTTCCCTATTAGACATATGTACATAGAGGTGTATGTATATGTTGGGGTTTTTTACCAGTTACCCTTATATTGAACATGCTCCCAAATGTTGAGTGTTTTGATTTGGTATATGCTTGAACAAATAAGACCAATCAAGTTAAAGTTTATAGTAGAGTTTGCAAACAGTGTTTCTTGTAGTACTTTCGAGACAAATAATGTTTGGGGCTCAAAAGTCACATAGTATAATGTAATATTAAGCTTAGCCCAATACTTACAAAAAACCAGTAAAGAAGAAAAAATTGGCTACGCCGATTATAATATACCCGTATGAGTATTTGTCCGTTTCTATTTTGTGTGTACAATAAATATAATTGGGTAAATTGAATACAAATGATTAAAAACCCTGAAAATAACATAAAATTGATTGCAGCGCCATAACGGTATTTCGTGGAACTTTTTAGTCTATGAATGAAATCTTCATTTTTTTAT
>JANSTT010019224.1:0-11910 GCA_026745375.1 Platyura marginata | reverse complement strand
TTCCAAATAGCACTTTCGGACGAAAGTGCTATTTGGAAAAAACACCAATTAAAGTCTCAGAGGTCACTTAAAGGGGATACAAGATCTCATCCCTTTTATTAAAAATCTTATTATAATTATTTAAAAGATCTTATGAAAAATTTCTAAAATGTTAATTTGCATTCTTCCCAAATATTTTCTCTTTCCTAAATTTTCAACATTTAAACAACAATAAAAAATATTTTACTCCTGGAGATCATCTTTTTTTAAATCAATCGTCTCAAATGGGTTAATCAACACAAAACATCCATTTCCCAGTACCTAGTGATTTTCCAATCATCTTTAAAATGAAACAAAAAGAAAAAGCTATTATGAATGAAAATCATCTCGCATAGTTATCCGAAGAGTAATGAAAAAGAAAATGCTCAACATAAAAATGTTTATGCCAATTTTCTTTTTTTGTTCTGTTAAATCGTATATGCGCCTATGTATTATTAAAGTCAAATAACTAAAACCCACAGCCGGGAAAAAAAACGTAAACTCCATCAGTAACTTCTCCTCTGGCAATAAATTAACCAATAAACTTTATCTCAATTATTGTCTTTTATTTCTTCAATATGTTTTATGCTTCATAAAATTTAACGACTCTCCTCCGAAATTAAAAATACCTTTCACTGAATATTCTTCTTTTTGTTTTTTTTTTTTTTACTTCATTGTTTTACCATTAATATACCATTTTAAGTAAATAAATGTCTTACCATATTATCGTTAAATTGATGACAAAGACGTTATATTCAACAGTTTAATTAAATACATAGAAGAGACATTGCGTTCATCAAAGAATAGAATAGTCATTCAACAGTCTGTCACGTATCTAATAAAGTTAGGTGACTTCGGTTTCTATAAGTTATGTTATGTGCAAAGGTATAAATTTGAAGTTTATTATAGATATATATATACGATGGCAAGTCAGCCAAGTTATCGGTCCCACTTATATACATCATATAGGTATATACCTTCGCTTAAACCGAATTAATTACATTATTATTATTATTATGTCCATAGGAAATTTTAGTTTTATATTATTTTCTATACCGACATTTTGATGTGATAAAAATAGAGTTTGTTTTTGCTGAAATGACGACATTGTTTTGAAATGGAGTTATTATTATTGATGTGACTTTTTGTGCCACCAAATTAATTCTGATCTATAATATATGTATATAAGTATAAGTAGGTCATAACTTGATGGGAAATATGTTTACCACCAATTTTTCAATATTCTGGTAAAAAGGAGTTCCACAAAACATTTAGAGCATTGACAAAATTTTATTATATTTCAATATTTTTAATTTTTTTTTACACCAAAACCATAATTAAATTAAATTTCATGTATAAAATGGCAGTGCTATTCTTTCTTTAAACTCTAATGATAAATTATATTCGAAAAAAAAATTTCTTGATTTTTAAAAAAAAAAATCTCCCCACTAAAATAAGGTGTCCGTGTACCCAATCAAAATTTTAAGATTGCCAAAAATTATTGTGAAACCAAATTTTAAACGATTTTCAAATCTATATCGATATTTTTGAAAAAATTATTAGAAAAAATAAATAAAATGCATTACAGACCATTTAAGAAAACGTTGACCCCCCCAATAACTGGAAAAAATATTTTCAGTAAGATGGAGATTTAAAGCGATAAATGAATTATATCTGTGAGATAAACTGTTCGTTAGATAAATTTTTCATGATTGCACCAGAGAGTTATTTATTGAGACAAATTGTCCGAAATTATATAGCGATGGTTATTTGTCAACAGGCCCTAATGTCAATTTTTTCAAAATGGTTTTTTATGAAATCTGGCAATCTTGGATATTTTACACTATCGGGCAACACTATTATAGTAAATTTTACAAAGAAATATGGGTTTTCCCCACTTTTTAAACAACCTCATCTCTTTTTTTTTAGTTTAGTTTTTAGTTTTTTCTCTCTCCTGAACTCCATAACTTACTACAAAAATACGTTATTAAGTGATGATGGAAAAATCCCATTAATTAATGTGGCTTTAGGTACAACGAACTTATAAAGCAATTGATAGAGTTGCCACATTTTTCCTTTACACCCACATACCTATTTAAGTTGTCCCTATATATACAATGTCGATTATAGTTATACTGTTTCTTTGCATTTACGATATTTGAGGGATATATGTATATAATGTTGAGGGCATTTATGAAGAAACCACCAGCAGAGCACTGATAATATGTCACATAAAAGCGACATGGACCCATTAACAGAGTCAAATAAAATGTTTAAGTTCCTACACGGAAATATTATCGAACAAATCAGTAAAGTACCTACCTCTGATCGGTTGGTTTATTTTATATAAACGCAAACGACAAAATGTCATGAGAAACTTCTTTATTTATATATAAAACTTTTTATGTCCTTTATTGTCATATACATATGTACATATGATTGGTATAAACTATATGTAATACATACTTATGTATGTATATGTTTTGTTCATAGTCTCTAAAAGAAAATTCCATATTGGAAATTGTTTTTCCAACAAAAATAATGGAAAGCAAAAAAGGCTATATAGTACCTATTTGTAATATGTTTGTTCCCAAATATATATATATGTATGTATATCGATATTTTATAGGGTTGGAAAAGGAAAGCCATAAAAACTTTTCCATTACCCTTAACTTCAATATGACAATCTTTCCAGATGACAATTTGTATGAAGATATAGAGAATAGCTTAATACTTAAGATCCATTCGATAGAGCTTTTTTTCCTGAGAGGTTGGTTCGTTTAAAATGCATCGTCTAAATTCCATTGTGTGGGGATAGATTTCATTTAATAGAAAAAAAAACATTGATAAGATTAACTATACTAGAGCATCTTTTCATCAGTCGGATACTGGATAATGCTGGATATTTTTCTATAAATATGAACGATATAATAATCATTTATGAATTTTAACAAAAAAAAAGTTTAAGAATGAAGCCAAAATAGCGGCTCTTTTAATGAATTATTATAAAGTTGTTTTTTAAGAATGAGGATGTTGTACATGAATATTGTATATTTACGTGGGCAACCGATAATCCCAAAACTTATAAGTAAAGGAGCGAACAAAAATACTCCCACTGGTTAATTAATATTAAATTAACTTCATACTTGGTTGATAGAACAAAGGTTTACATATTTAATATGGGCACTTTAAACAGTAGGTAGATCCTCTCTCATCTACTACTATCCATAATTTTTCATTCAAATTCAGAGGCTAAATTCCACTTTTACTTTTTGCAATAAGTAGGTACAACCGCTAATGCGAGTGGTATTTGTACTTTAGAAATTTCCTCAATTTCGATTGCCAAGAACAATTTACGAATATACTGCGGCGAGGCATGGATTTTCTTGACTTATGAATGTAGGCACTATATTTAAAAAAAAAAAACTTTAGTCATTATTATGAAAAAAAAAAAAATTTTTTTTGTTAAAAAAAATGGGAAAACTATGAACATCTTGATCTATTTTTAAAAAAGTATAAGTACACCATAAAGGGTTAAATTTTTCCGAAAATTTTTTTTTGCAAAAAATGCTAGAAATTTAAAATAATATAAAAAATATAATTTTTAAAAATCACATCTTTACTATTAAGAAAGATCAGAATTGTGTGACTTTTTAAAAAATCGCCGAAAAATCAATCAAAATGTTTCCAGTTTCCTCACAGTTTTCATTTTTCCTCATAATAATGACTAATTTTTTTTTTTAATTCCCAAATTGATTGGACCAAATAACCCACGGCTCGCTACTGCAAATATTTAGTCTAGCCTAACCTAGCCCAGCCTGAATACATATGTATGTAAAGTATTTATGTACATTGTACAATGTACATGATGTACATATTTCATGTTAAATTTATTTTCTAACCATTTTTTAATTTGTAAAATGTTACAACAAAAAAAAAGAAAAAAGTTGAATTATTGTATATTGCTAACTTTGCTAACCGCCCAAATAAATATCTTTCAGGAAATAATATTTAACTTGTGGAAGAAAATGTTCTTGCATAGATAATTTTACAAACATGAACATGAACTGTATTTTCAATTTCGATATACTTGTACGTAAATGTACGTAAATATCTCGTTTTTTATTATGAAATCATACTTGGTTTGGGTGGTGGAAGCTTTTTTTATGTTTATACTTTCCGTGCTGTTTTTAATTTGTACACAATTAATTACAAATCAAGCTAAAAATTAAGTTAGAAACGAATTTAAAAAATTATTTTTTTCATTTTTGACCTCCTATTATTATTGATTATTATGTGGAGCCTATAATAAGCAAACTATAATTCAAATATAAGCTTTTATGTTACCATTTGTTAATTAAGATGAGCTTTCAGCTTATCTTTAAATATAGACGTTCATCGTTCACAACAATTTCAATTTAAAATTAATTCAAAATACGGCACAATAAAAAAAATGCAAATTACTCCCTAACATTTGACAGGAAACCCGAAAACCCATTGGCCCTAAGCCACCTCGACTGAGATTAAAGGAAATACACAAAAAATAGATCGTTTTTTAACCTTAAAAAATTTGTTCCTAATCCAAAAAATCGTTGCCGCGATTCCTTGAAGTTTCCGTATTTAGCGAGAAATTTAAAACAAATAAAGAGGAATCATTGATCAGGGAAATTACTGCAGTTTTTTCTCCCCCTAATTTCCACTTCCCAGGAAAAAGAACGGCTTCGATAAAATGATGATACAAAAATTTAAAATATTTTTCACAGCTCATTTTCATTTAATTTTCCAAAATCATCATAAATGAAAATTATAGTTGCCGCCACCCCTCCCTTTCAGTATTTCGTTTTCTTGTATAGAATAGTTAAAAAAAAAATTGTTATTAGCTTATATTCCTAGCATTATATTTTGGATCCAAGCAATAAACTCAATATCATTTTTGTGGTGGTCCATATGTGCATAGTAACGTTTTGTTTTAGCCGCATTAACCCTATTTGTTTACCCCAAAGTCACAAAGTGTATAATATTAACATATTGTATTTTGTGTACATTATTTTGTGTTTGTGTGCATATAACAATATATATGTAGGTATATATGTGTGTGTATATAAGTTATGTTGCGGTTATTATGTTGTTACCTCTATGAAGGCTGATTTTATCATAAAATAAGCCGTCATATGTACATAGATTGCATAATTTTTTGAAATAAAAAAAAAATGAAGGAATTTCACCTACATAACATACATGGATATATCATATCTAGATCATATACATATTTACATATATTAATAATATTTGCATGACCTATTTTTGCTTACTATGGGGCTTATAATATTTTTCCAAAAATTATTTATTATTTTTGGCCAAACCAATAAAATATTCTACTCTATTCATACCCAATAATGAGAAATCCTTGTATATACATAATACAACATGACAGAGATTGAGAAACAAATAATTATATAATAGTTAAGTATTGATTGTAAGTACATACATAGGACATATGTTATATATATGTATATGTATACATATGTATGTAATCCGATGTAGCAAAAAGTTAATTTGAAATTCAATAATATTAAGTGCAAGTTAGGATGACAATTTCACACTATACAAAATTCAAAGTTGTCGATTATTGTTCAAAATGTCTCACAAAAATATTGATTTTGTATACATACCACAAAATTTTCGATTATAGCTCTGTAAATATGGGCTATAAAAAAACCCAAAATTATAGCTAGAAAGGTTATAAAAATACCTCCAATCAGTGGCGGCTCGTGAGAATTATCATCATAATGGGACTATTTAAAAAAAAACGTACGTCATCTTAACCGTTTTTTCGCCGGTTTTTTAAAAAATGACAAAATTTTGAACTTTTTTATTAAGATGTTTCTTATAAGATGTAAGATGTAAGATGTAGATTTTGTATTCAGTAATTTTTAATTTTGTTGATTCGAGGAGAACAAACTGCAGATCAAGAGAAAGTAAGAATGGAATAGAATAAAATAATCGAAAGATTGAGCGACGCTGACAATTATGTTAGAATAAATATGAGTATTTAAACTACTTTATTACAAACGGTTCTTGTTTTCTGTAAAGTAGAAATTTTAGATATTTTTTTTTCTTTTTTATTTTATGCAGTTAAGTGCAATTATCAATAATTTTTTTTACTATTTCAATATATTTTAAGAAATTACCTGTAAATTATAATAGACTGATGTTGTAAATTACCATCAACTATGTTTGAAAAGTCGCATACTTTCCATTTATAAATATAGACAAAATTTGCACGAACACTAAATGTTTGTCCAAATTTTTCAATAATAAACACATTTTTTTCACTTTACTCTTTACTCTTTAATTACTGCGCAATAGAAATACAAATAACATAAAAACACTTCACAAACATAATTTACCGTGAATTTAATACGATCGATGTGATTGCAAAATTGATTAATATATTTATTGATAAAATACTAATTGAAATTATTTTATTTTATTGTTTAAAATTGAAAATTTATTTACACCACACACAAAGTAATTTGTCCGACATTGGAGACATTTTGAATTTTTTTTATAGAGAGAATTTGGTAGGATCGTTTGAGGAGCCATTTTTGTACTCAGTGAGTGCGTTTATTATGAACATAATAAAATATTAGCCGTTATTTACACTGCTTGTTTTAAAAAATACATAAATAGAGAGAAATACTAAAAAAAATATATACTATAAATAATGATCATCAAACATTAAAAAGTGAAACCAATAAATTAATATAAAATGTCAGCGACAAGAGACAGTGGAATATTTAGATCCAACAAATATTCTTTCTTAAAACAACTGAATCAATGTAAGGTCATTGAAGTATTTTAATTTTTGTTACATTAACGCATTGGATTGTTATTGAATGTTATTGAACAATATGTAAATTGACTAAACTAGCTTGGTGTAGACATGCGGGTAACATTTTAATAGATATAGAACAAAATTACGAAGAGAATCAAACACCAGAGAGCTTAAAAGTTACAATAACAAACTTTAATTGAAGTTGTTTTTACTGATAACGAAAATAATTTTTGGAATTGATTAAATTTATCTGACATCTTAATTGTTTTTGTTATCCGAATCGCAATAAAAATTATTTGTAAAATCAAGACAATAATCGTGGATATAAAATCGACATTAAGCTTCAAGGCAACTAACTATTCGACTTTAATTGTCTTTTAATTATTTAAGTGGCATTGTCTGAAATAAATAACTATACTTTAATACTTTAATACTCAGTATATCAATTTGCTATAGTACTTGCATACTCAATCAATTTCAATTACATACTTTCTTCCCCAAAGCAACTGTTCATTAGGATAAATTGAAGTTTATACAATTTTAGAAAATTCTTTAAAATCATATTTGTAAGATGAAAAACTTTAGATGGTTTCCATTTTCAATTGTATTACAACTGGAACAAATATTTCATGTCAAGAGTTTATGATAAAACATTTTTCCCAACAGTTTTCTTATGCTGTATTTAAGTATATACGTTATATTTGGTACATATTGTATTACAGAGTGTTTCGCTATTTATAGCATCGCATAGATATATGTATGTACATTGTACATAAGTACAATACAAGACATAATAAATAAAACCAGTAAACTATAAAGGTTTTGTGAGCTTATTATTATCAGTTCCAATTCAGCCCGTATAAAAAGCAGTAAAATCGTTGTCTTTTCGCCAGTAAATTTTGATCTTTTTTCCAAGGGAAAACTAAATAAATTTTTGTTTGATATTTTTTTCATTCTTCCATTAGGTTATACGACGGTGCATATAAATTTTCTTATATATATATACGAAATAGAATCGGTGAACATCAGAAACACGACACATCTTTTATGTTTTTCTATAAATTCTTTTGTTTTATTTATAGGATAAGTACACCTATACCTCTATAGTCAATATATTATTCAAAAAAAATATGTAATGTAATGTTATGTTAATTCATAGGAGAAATATTTTGGCTGCGCTGTGTGCCTATATACCGGTTTGGGTGTTGATGCTGAATTGCTTTTAAGGGATGTTTATATAATATACACAAGGGAGAATCCTTTTTTCACTTCTAGTTGTTTATGAATTCGAATTTTTTTGTTTTTTTTTTTTTCGTTTTTCCATTCACATGAGTTATTCATTTTTTTTTTCAATAACAAAAAAAAAAACCCTCTCTAAATACATGGTAGTTTATAAGTTTTCAATTTGTATATTTTGTGTGCTTTTTTTGGTGCGAGGATTGTAAACTAAATCCAAAGTTACGGTAAACGGACCAAATCCCCTCTGACAATTTTGTATAAATCGGACAAAATATCCCCCCCCCCCGGACAAAATCTTCCCTGTCAGAATTCTCTTTGTCTAGGAAGGAGTTTGTCTCGGGTGGATTTTGTCCGGTCGAATTTTGTCTACTACTGGTTTAAAAAAAAATTTATCAAGGGACATTTTATTCGAGGGGGGGGAGGATTTAGTCCTAGAACCTAAAGATACACTAAAGATTCACAACGCAAGATTCTCTACCATTGTTTCATAGAAAAATCAATTATATATGATGCAGAACCACTTTCTTCAAGGAAATCAGTCACGAATGGACCTAATATGAATGGGGTGAGTACTTCCGTAAAGAATAATTGGATATTAGAAAAATCTTAAAATCTTGGTGTTGAATAAAAGAGAAAACAATTAATTAAAAAAAAATCAATATCTTCCCACAAAGAGTTTGTTTGACGAATAGACTATAATTAATGAGTGTGCATAAAACAACCAAAAAATCAACAGCAATTTCCTTGCTGGAAGAAATCCTTAACAAAAAGCTGTAGCAAACAAAAAAAAGATTATCTGCCAGAAATGCTCTCCATAACAAAAATGGCAAAGCTTAAAAATAATGTTAAAATTGCGAACATTTGTAAGGTTTCCGTCAAAATAGCACTTTAAGTGCTGCATTATTCCACAAAACAGAGCTCGTCATGTAAATTGAGATAAATGTATAAAGAGAGATGTCTAATGGGCCCATCTATATAGGCCTAAGAATTTCGGATGCTCTAGGACGCTCGCCCTCTCTCACACTAATTAACTACTAACTAGAAATGCTCTTTAACAGTAGAACTACCAAACTCGCTATTTTGACGGAATTTGTAATTTATCTTAACTTTTATTTATATAAAAATACGATTCTTTATGTACATTTAGTGTCAACCCTGCTCCACTCTCCACCCCTATTGGTCTTTTATGTATATAGTATATCTACGAGTACATCTAGAAGTATACATAAAATTTCGGTAAAATATTGAATTTGAATTTTTCCATATTACTTAGATTGCAAGTGCTTCCGTGTTCGAAAAATTGTACGCTTCGTGCCTGTAGGAAATGCTTATGAAATATAACATTAATTTCTTGTGAATAGTTTTTGAGAAAATGTACTGATGTTCTGTGAAAGATTACATTACACTTCATACATTTATACTAAGGTTCCGTATTATATATTAGGTATAACATTAAAAAAGAGAGCTTCACGTTGTCTGAAAGTTCTTTAAGCGCCTTAAACTATAAATTTGTGTTGTCAGATGTTGTAATAAATTATAATTAATCTGAGACCTCGTTATTATACTATCTTAAACAATATTATATTCTTAACATATTTATGTGTTGTTGTTATTATTTAGTAAACAATGTACCTACACCTATATATATGTACATATGGATATCTAGAGTGTAGATTTATTAAATTTAAATTTTATTTCTTGTTATACAGAACCAACCACTGGTTGTACGGCCAAGATAAGTATATTTGTTGGCAGGGTATTCAATCCCTGAGAGAGAAAAAAAAGTGTTTCTATTTTATATTCGGAAAGAACTCCTTACCGTACATGTTAATAGGAATTGTGATTATCGGTTCGATATGTAGAGTGAAGAAATGACGAAAAAATTCCCTACAAATTTTCTGCTGTTTTTATACTCAACATATTATTAGTTAACTTAACAAAAAAAGATAATCCATTATTTTGTTATAAGAAAGAAAAGAAAAATCTTACTCTAAAAACTTACACTAAACCATAATATAGAGTATAAAAACAAAGTTTAAAAAGTTAAAATTAAAAAAAAAAAAAATTTTGTACTCAATTTTATGTGATAGAAATTAATTACGAGTCGTGTATGTACCGCCCAAAATTAGATTTTATTAAAAATATGTAATCAATAGATCAATACCATTAATACCATTGTATAATTGAGAAAGTACCTAATTGTGTAATATTAATTTCGATTTTGAAAAGGATCTCCATATAGTAATTCTCAGTGATGCAGGGTGGAATTTATTTTTACCTCTCGGAAATTCATACTAAATCTCTTAGTTGTTAAAAATAATATTTAAATAAAAATAATCTTTTTTCGTGTAAAATTGTATTTCCAATCTTTTTTGTCATATAAATTTTATTCGGTTTTCAAACAAAATATAGAGAAAACTCAATATATAATATAGAAATGCGTTATTTGTTGATTTTCTCGACATTTTGTGAGAAAATCGAAAAAAAATTATTTGACATAAAAGATTGGAAATAAAATCGTGTACCAGAAATGAGATTGTATTTATTAAAATATTTTAACAATTATGGAAGTTACGGTGATTATAGTAAGAATTGTAGAAGTAAACAAAAAAATCGACCCTTTGTATGGCTACACGGCAGAACTGCTTCAGTTTTGTGCATAATCACTTTGAATACTGCAGTCTAAAAATAATAAATAAATAAATTTTATTCACTGTGCTTTATTTAATTAAACCATCTCCGTATACGAAAAATTCTCGTGATGTTAAAAACAAAAAATAAATAATTGAAAAAAATAGAAAAAATTACTTAAAAAAAATATTCCACAACTTAATTACGACTTAAGCGGTTCTGTCATAGCCACTGTAATTTATTATACCTAATATTATTAAAAAACATTTATACTAATTTATAAATTTATCATTAAAATTAATTTGAAAATACCATTTTAAAGCTGAATATTTCAAATTCATGTCCATTTTATACAAATCGTTTTTTTTTTTTCAATTTAACTGACAACAAAAACAGAAATTGGCGATTTTATTAAATAACACAGAACATGTACTGTACAATGTACACGTACAGATATATTTATAAAAAAAAATTGTATTTCCATTTAATACAAGAATTAAAATTAAAATAAATTTTCACGTTAATATGACGATAATCTAGAATAATAAATATCATCAAACACATTTTGTGTGTTCACACAGAATTTTTGTCCTGATGAGAACTGTATGTGCAATAGTCAAATACAACAACAACAACAACAACAAAAGCAATAATTCAATTGAGTTTGTCATAATAAGTACGAAATAATAAAATGATGAAATTTATATTCCCAAATACTCAATACACATAGTTTAAAATCGTTAAATGTTAACAAGGATATTAAAAAAAAAAAGAAAAAAAGAAATTAATTATATAGAAAAAATTGTTTATTTTAAATTGAATGAAAAAAGATCCAAAATGGCGTAGTTGAAAATTCTATAAAACATTTGATTGTGGCAACAAAAATGATGGTGGATGAATAAATCATAAAAAAATTTCCAAAAATTTCCAATCGATTGCCCATTCTCTACTAGTATTTTTGGTTTTTAAATTGTTACCTAGACAACGATAATTAATTTGGTATACCTGGAACATTCTTCTAAAATTAATCTAAAAGTAATATAGAACAAATTGTCTAAAACAGTTTTATCTAGTAATAATTTGTTTAATGCAATTTATGTAACTATCTTGTAATACCCCTGGCTCTGCAGGGCACTACAATACTTAAAACTAATGATATTTAAAAGAAGATAACGCAAAATTAA
>JANSTT010019223.1:0-11912 GCA_026745375.1 Platyura marginata | reverse complement strand
ACCCTCTATATCTATAAAAGCTCCCAGGGCGGATTTCTTGGAGTCTAGAGCCCTCTCAATCCTGCTGATTGCCTGATGTAGGGCAGACTCAGTGGACCTTAAACAAACTTTTTGTGATAATTTTACCATAGATGCAGGGTTGCATAAACATCAATTTTATGTAATTAAAAAAAATCGGTAAAAATGAGTTAGCGGGTATTGTATGTATGCCATCGATATGTTAATGCACTAAAAACAAAAAGAATGTTTTCCTGAACAAATTAAGTTGTTTTTTTGTGTGTACGTAAGTAGTTCGACATAACGTATTTTGAAACTTTAACGTTCAAATAGGTACATAAATAATTAAAATATAACGATGATGTCGCACAATAAAAAAGTCCATTATTTATTCAAAAGAAATATATTTTGAATTTCTTTTTCACTTATTATATTAGGTATATGTAGAAGTAGGTACATATTTATGTACCTTGTATTTCTATATAATGTAGGTACATACATATACATATATACATATATGTATATGTCTATACCTACTTCATTTTATGTGTAAGTAATACTAAATTTTCACATTCGTTTTTCACAGCTCAATAATTTAAATGCGGAAAAGTTTTATGAAATGCTTAAAATTTACTGTACTGGAAAATAATAGCGAAACGGATTTTCGGAGTTATTGAGCGTTAAACGTTTTGTTTTTAGCTATTTTTGGTTTATCCACTTTGCCATTGTATTGTATATTATGTCTATTGTTTCATTTCAATTTTCACATAAGGGTTTTGTCTTTACAAAAAAAAAAAAACAAAAACAACAAAAAAACGTTTTGCGTTAACAGAAATTATACATAAAAAAGTAACTAAAAAATTTGATAAACATAATTAAATATTTTCGATTAAGGATTCGAAAATTTTAATTAGAAAATATTGAAAATTATAAAAAAGGAATGGAAGAAGTATTTTTAGGGGGAACACAACCAGCATAATCCACTGGCACTATAACAAGAACAATCTAAATGTTGATTACTGTGGCGGCTCTAGAGAATTAATGATCCATCAATCAATCATGGTGGGTTTAGTAATTTAAAAAAAAAAAAATTATGAAAAAAAAATAATTGGAACTTCACCTTGACCTTTTTTTTGCCAGTTTTTCAAAAAGTCTCAAATTTTTTTATTTCCTATTGTTAAGAATGTAGACTTTGTATAAGGAAGTAGGTATGTTATATATACAAGAACTTCTCGCATGCGTGAATTTCACTCTATTAAAAATAATATATTTTCACATGGTATTGCAATATAATCTTTTGAGACATCTTTAACCATTTCTAGGTCTAATAAAGATAATATAACTACATACATGTATACAATATAAGAGACATCTTTATTACGAATAAATTAGACTTTTATTATCGTTTCCTACACCTCAAGACATTCAGAAACTTTCATTGTGACAAATTTTAGGTCACCTTAAAGCCACTAACTACCTACATATTCAATTCATATTCTCCAAAAAGTTACCTGGTGTTTATATGAACTGAACACCGACTCCTCCAATTTGTTTTGTAACTTTAAACATGTAGGTACGTACATACCACCGGGGCATATACAAAACTTTGAATAACTTTAATTTGACTTTTACAGAAATAAACTGCACTTGAGTGAAACGCCATAGGTATACAAACCATTTTCTTGTATTATTCATATTTCATTCTAACAAAATTCACACACACACACACACACACATTTCTATAGAATATATATATATATGTATAGAGGAGGGTGGGTGTAGTTTTTGTATACCCAAAATGGCATCAATGAAGTCATAACCTTTTTCATAGACGAAATTCGAACCATTCAATTTATTAGCCATATGTAAAAGTGATTACATTAATAATGTATCGGATACATTGTTGGTTTTGTCGTCTATATGGGATACTATAAAAAAATAAATATTGACAAAGAGGTACACCCAGACTGTAGTATATTTATTTATACAAGTATCAAAATGTTATAAAAATTAAATAACCTTATAAAGGGAAAAAATTTACTTCTTTTTACCCGCACCGCTTTCGTTTATATCTAGTATAGAGAGAGAGAGAGAGAGAGAAACCTATAAATCAGAAGTCGTAAAAAAATATCGCTTTTAAATTTAAACTTATTTTTATGGCATTTTTTAGTGTTCTGTTATACTCCCAGAAAATGAACAAAGTGATGCTATAAATGCAATACACCTTTTCTATTTGTACGTGCAATTTATAGCGCTCTTATATACATATAGATTGTATATGTAAGTTAAAATATGTACCGTGAATAGTGTAAAATGGCTTTAGGGCTCTTTTTTGATGCCGTCATAAAAAACAGTAACGAGAAAAAGTCAACCGTTTGAAAATGGTGTAGCAAAAAAAAAAAAAAAACAAACAAAAAAAAAAAAAAGAAGAAGAAAAAAAATCAATCTGGGATGGGATGTGCTGTGGTGTGCTCTCTAAACAATTTTCTTTGTGAAGTCACAACTTTCAAATTGGCTCAATAAAGTTGTATTTATTTCGATGTGATGTTGGATAAAATTCTAAGACTTTGTTATTTACTGGCAGTCTCTCCTCTATATGTGCCACCTATACATTTATAGTTACATATATACACAATTAACAGTTTTTATTAAGAGAATTTTAGGTCTTTTTTTTGTTGTTGTTGTTTTTGTTTTTGTTTTCTACACCTTATAAACTTTTTGCGTAGGCTATATTAAAAGATTTCCACAAAAATGCCTTTAAAAAAAAAAATGTTTTCTTTGTTCAATCTCGATTTTGAAAGAATGCTGGCCACATGCTGTCGAAAAATAAAACAATTGTAAATTAAAAAAAAAAAAAAAAAAGAAAATAGCTTTTCGATAAAATTAAAATTACATCCGTAGCTGTACAATGAAAATGACGCAGCAGTGATTTATTTCAAATAAAAATTATTTCAAACAAAAAGGGGATAGAAATCAGTGCAGCTATACAAAAAAAAAAAAAAAGGAATGCTAAAGGGATAAATATAAAAATATTCCAAATGGGTAGAATTTTCAACATACATATGTAGGTAGACCTATGAAAAAAGTTCCATGGAAAAGTTCTTTGTTTTCTACTCGTAAACATAACCAATTATCTAAAACCTTCGACAACGATAAAGGACACAACATTAGTAATAACAACTTAAAGTCGTCATGGAATCACGATGCAAATTGGCCATCTTTCTTAACAAAAACAAATTGCTTAGATTCACCTCGTCAAATTGCCTGTTCTTAATTTAATTGGAAATAGCTTCTAAATTTTCTTATCCTTGTGGACCATTGACTTACTTAGCATCTTCGGGAAATGCAAAAAAAAAGAAGGATTTTATCAAAAAAAAAAAAAAAATTGTACCAACCAAATTATTGTCTATGTATGTAAGATGTCATTGATAAAGCAACAATAAAATTAATGATTTTTTTTTAAAAGACTTATTATTTGATAATTAATATTTGACATAATAAAAAAATTACTAATTACAAAAAAAAAAAAATATCCATTTCAATAACAAATAGTAATTAGTAATATTTATTTAATGACTATACGTAATAAATCAACGTGTAGTCAATAAAGTTTCATCATATTTATTATATGTATGTAAAGATTATTAATTACTGCCTTGATTGTTGTCGTTCATCCAAAGTGTAATGACTATACTACATTATTTATTAATTGTTACATTATATAAATATTATATTACTTTGACTAAAGTAATATAATGTCGACAAAATTACGATTATATCAAACACGATCTCATATTAAGTACAGAATGCCCAGTGAGTAGGTAATTATGTCTACATAATGACCATAATAACTGTACAACTCACCTTTCATCATAAGTTAGGGAAAAAGTAAAAATATTATTAAATTACTACTAAAGTAGATGCATAATAGTATCAAATTCATTTCATAGACAAATTGGCTTGCAAAATACCTACTTTTTGGATAATTTTCTCGATATTTTTTCTTAGACAATTGAAAAAAATGATAAGACAAAAAAGATTTTGAATAAAGTTCTTCTTAAAGTAAGATTATCATTATTGAGGTAATTATAGTAAATATTTCAGAGGTACTTTACACCAGCGATTCTTAACCTATAGGTCGCGACAATTTTAAAAACCGTCGCGTAAAATTTTCAAATATTTAAGAATTTTTTTTTTAATAAATATTTATACTTCCAAATTTATTTATTGAAGTTCCAGAATCTAGACTGAAATGCTAACTGCATTACCCGCACTGGACTACGTTCGTTAATTCGTAATGGCGCTTATTTTGTAGTTCGTATATTCGCAATTTGACATAAAATCGCAATCCTTTGCAGCGCAACCATCGTTAGTTTATTCATTGCGATTGCGAGTTTCATCGCAATTTTGCGCAGAGGTCAAAACTATAGACACAATTGCACTGCGAAAGCGATATATATTGACGTTGACATTTGTCAAATTGAGATTTCATTCATAGACCAAAACATTTCACGACCTACCGTTATGGCCCTGATATCAATTTTATGCAATTTCTAGGGTTTTTAATCATTTACTCAAAGAATTACAATCCGTCGCAATAGATCGTTCGTAAATTACAAGTACCAGCCATTCGCAACTGACATAATTCAATAAAAAAAAATTCTAATGTGAAGTTTATTAGAATTTAGGTCTTTTAATGTGTTCTGTACATATGAAGGAACATAAATGGGGTCGCATTAAATCCTCGCCATAAAATTGGAGTCGTGGTGCAAAAAATGTTAAGAACCGCTGCTTTAAAACATAAAAAAAATGCCAACTGGTATTAATACCGAAAATTTTGTATCTTCAATTACTTTAATTATATATCGTCTTGACGACATTCTTACAATCTCGTGGTCATAGGAAATATTTTATTTCAATAGTATTTTGCTACTATAATTGTTCCTATTTAATTAATTAGCTGATCAGATCAGAGGTAATTAGACCTGGTATGATCAAAAAAAGACACGAACAACAAACTTTGAGCGAAGGATTCTCTAGAAAACTTTCGGTCCAATTCGGGGATTTGATAGAGTATAGAAAATCGGCTACAACCATCAATGTAAGGCGATGTACAACATCGATGGGTAGATCATATGTCACCAGGATGGATGTCAATAGAGTTCCGTTGAAACTAATGAACACAGGGAGGACAAAGAAGGAGGTGTTCGGATGATGTAAGCAGGAACGCACGTATTCTTGGAAACGTTAACATAGAGAATTGAGGCTCTCGATCGCACCAACTTGACGTGAAGAATGGACGACACATCATAATACACATTGGATTGTAGTGCGCGGAAGGAGCAATTTAATTAAATTTATTTGCCATTCGATAACAATTAAATTAAACAAAAAACCATTACTCCAGAGATCCTTTTTCTTTAGTTGATAATATCGTATAGGTACTTAATAGACTTTTACTATGCTATTATGTGGCCAATAATCTAGCTGGAGGTTAAAGGTAAATCAACATTTGAACATTATGTTAATAATAGATTATTTTGTTAATAATATTAAATCATTCGATAATATCCCATACATAATAAAACATTACATAACAAGGCCATGATATATATATATATATATATATATATATATTTACAGTGGTGTGCAAAAAAATAAATTCAGATTGATATCTGAGAAATCTATGAATGCAATTATATTTAATTTTTAAATGCTAATATTTTCTAAAAATGTGGACGGAAAATAAGGACAATTGTATGATTTAAAGATACCATGTTATGCAAAATAATAAATGCGGAAAATTAAATGTTATATGCTTCATAGCGCTTTAAAAATTACATTCCAAAGTGAAACAAATAACTCACATACAAATTTAGTTTATGGTTTTAATTTTCCGCACTTATTATTTTGCACACCACTGTATATATGTATGCATATATACAAAATAACCATAAGTCGAACTGACTATATAGCAATCAATTTGCTAAATTCAAAACAATAAATTTCACTGTGGCGAATAAAACATATTAAGAACCGAAAACCTAAATAAAACACAATAATATTATCCTTGAATAGAATAGCGTGTATTAAATAGGGGAGCCAAAATAGGAATCTTTCAATACAACTGTGCTACAACAAACCAATTTACAAATATTGGTTTGGGGCTATAATAACAAAAGTGTATAGGACAGAATAATATCTTCTAGTTGAAGTGAAACAAACAAAACAAAACAAAAAAAAAAAACAAAAACAAAAATGCCCTAAAGATAATAATAAGCAATGCGTAAAAACAAACTACGAGAGAGTAGATCCCGGCTAACACGTTCGCTAATTTCGAAGTAGGTCATCAAAGAAATTGTCAGTAATGATTTTCTTGGTTATTAAAATTTTCTTCTATATATGTATGTATGCAGGGAGTGTGTACATAAGTAAACTCTGTAGGATGGTAAGGAGAGAAAAAAAAAGTTTGAAACAAAAGTTTAATATTGTACTACGGTCCTTTGAACTCACAGTACAATGAGTTATTATTGAAAATAATTATTTTCCCTTTTACATACATAATATACGACTCCAAAATTAACTTTAATTAATTTTTGATGAAACTGCGTAATAGTGCAGATCTAAACTAAGGCACAGCATTTTTTAAAAGCATAAACATCACCAACCGTTTAAATACATTTATGTACATAATGTATACTAACCATATGTAGGTATTCATATATCCTTGTTAGAAGGAAACATTATCTTGTTCACTTTTGACATAATGACAAACACACTCGAAAAGTCAATATTTATCTAGCTCAAATATACTTTCCAATTGAACTTATACAACAAATAAATTGTGCCCTTTTGTAAAGTTCATTCAGAGAACACTAAACATTCACGCATAATATGAACTATGAGTATATGCGGTAAAAGCTTATAACTAGAACCCACATAATCCTTGTCAATTCATTAAAGCCGTAAAACTAAAAGCCCATTTCCATGATTTTGGCCTAGATAGGACAAAAGGGATAGTTTTGAAAATAAAGTAGATTTAACATCTCTGGGTACTTTTGGCTGCTAGTAAATGAAGGTTTACGTTATGTTACATTTAGAGGATTTGACTGAAAGACTTAAATTAATTTTATTTCTGTTTATCTATTAACACATTTGTTAAACCTCGGCAAACATTTATGTGAAAATAGTTAGGCGATGATAATACAAATAAGGGGATATTATGCGATCGTTATGTTTTGTTTTATATACCTACATATGTACATACATATATTGCGCATATTTGTAGCCAGGCATAGGTCCAGTAAACATCATAATCATAATACATACAACAATAATGTTAAAAACAAACGGAGAAGGCTACAAAAGAAACTGAAATTTATTGTTTTGGTCATTATTATTATAGTGGAATTGAATCTTGCAAACACTTTTACAAATGGAAAAGAAAATGAAGAGAATTCTATATCGAAATTTTGTAGTCAATGAAAAGTTTTGCCCAAACTTCTTTCGATAAAATTTAACTGATTACTTTTAAAACATGGAGAGTGAAGTAGGAACATCTACTATTTTAAAGATCTTATATAAAACAGGGAAGAGGGAGGTATCATTTAAGAAATGTCCATAGTCAAATATTTAAATATTTGGTATTTAAAAATCGACCAAATATATAGAAAAACAGGCAACAAGAGGTACAATTTAAAAAAATTTCATAAAATCTTTAGATTTCTAAAAATATTTTTATAGTATCAAAATGTTCACCTTCGCTCAACATACATATCCTCCTTACGAAGAAGGCATAGATTTTCGAAAATCTTTATCAAAAACTAAGGAGTTAAGATTGTACATAAACGCATTCTAGTTCGATTATTACTTAAAATTTAAGGATTAATTATTTTGCTCTGATGTTTTTTTACTTCTAGCGAAACATAACTATCACTTTTTAATAATCACTCCATAATACCAGTAATAATTCTAATATTAACGAATTATTTAATACAAGAACATTAATTTTCAGTGCAAAAAGTAATTTCTTTATATTTATGTACGTATTTGAAAATAAAAAAACAAAAAACACTTACCACTTAAGTACATCAACATTAGGATGATAGGCGGTAAACTCCCGAAAGTCATATCGATTTATGCATATGGCACATCAGTTATCTGTAGAAAAATAAATTCTAATTAAATAAAATTTCTCAACAATAACTGAATATTAAAATGTCACCATTAATTATGATTCCACAATATAATTACAGAAATATTTAAACTTAATTAATATTAAAAATTAATTAGTTTTTGTTAAGTGTAACTATGTGCAAATAATACTCCATATATTTTTGTGAAAACAACTTTATATGAGATGAACCAAGTTTTACTGTTATTATAAGCTATTAGACTAAAAGGTATGTCATGTTACGAAATTTTGAGCACACATTATTTATTTCCACTACTACATATAACATTTCATCACCCACACCTCTACTCAACTGTAGAAAAATAATTAAATTTATGAAAAGAATGTTTCTATCCAGCAGCAACTTTGCTTATCGTTATTCCCACCAACACCATTAAAAAAAAACAATTAAAATTATATGCCTACTACTACCAACTGCCAAATATAAAATCAATTTGCAAACGTGCTCAGAGAAAACCGATTTACTGTTGAAATTCTTCTAAATTTCTCCACTGAAAATGAGTGATCAAAAGATAGCTAATTTCGAATTACCTTTAATTGCCCCGTATTTATTTCCTTTATTATGTGTTTTATTGCATAACGGAAAAATCAGATAAAAATTTAAAGGAAGGGGAAAATATCAGATTATATATTCAATTAAATGTAAGTTTATGGGTAATATAATTTCTAGAAAATTAGCTGGATGAATGGAACGGATATAATCATGTTCTATACAAGTTACCAATTACTCAGGATTTTATTTTTTCCTATTCAAAGTACCTCTTAGTGTAATCCGCAAAATTCCCTTAATTGTAAAAATATTTTTTTATAGATAATCGTATTTAGAGTAAAATTTTATTTTCAATCTTTTTTGACTTATAATTTTTTTTTTTTTTTCTAAGCAAATATCGATAAAATCATCAAAATATACAATTCAAAACTTTTTATTATTGATGGGAAAATAGGCTTGCCAAATATCCAGTTTGGAGTTGCATATTTTGATCATTTTATCGATATTTTGTTAGAAAATGGAAAAAAAATTATACGTCAAAAAAGATTGAAAATAAAATTTTCCATAAAGTAAGATTAATCGTATAAAAATATTTCGAGTTTTGGTAAGAATATATGTGCCATTTACAAACGAATAAGTGACTTTGTGTACATACGAAAGTTATTAAAATAGCAAATGATCAATAAGATAATTATAATTCGTTAGCGAGAAAAAATTTAAATATTACATAATTGGTATAATACGTAAAATTTGGTAACTACATTGTCGATTTTTATTCATATTTTTTAAGATTAATAATTATTAGTGAATTTATATCGATCCTTAATTTTAAATCGAACGTATCTAAAAAATTACCGGAATTGATATTTAGATGGCAATTTGTTCATACTTATATCTATTCTAGTTAGTTAGTTATGAGAGAGAACGAGCGCCATAGAGTGCCTAAAATTCCTTAGGGCTCTATAGATGGGCCCATTAGACATCCCTCATTTATACATTTATCTCAATTATCATGACAAGCTCTTTCTTGTAGAACAAAGCAGCACTTGAGGTGTTATTTTCACAAAAACCTTACAAATGCTCTCAATTTCAAAGTTTTTTTTAAGCATTGTCATTTTTAGAGAAAACGTCATTATTTAGATTGTGCAATCCAACCACTTCGCCTCAGATTTAAATCAACATACCAGAGAAAAATCCCAGTCTGTCTTGAATCCGCAATCTCCCGCTGTTGATTATCGAACTACTCATTGCTCTGAGACCATTCGGTTGGAATATTCTACTCCACACATGAACTAATAGAAAAATTAAAGAGTTTTTTCGGACTACTGAAAAGTTTGTAAAAATAAGATATGTCCGATTCAAAATTAGGGATTGATATGTAATGTTTATTCGTAAAATTTGTCTATATATCAAAATTTATAAAAAATCAAAGAAGCATTTGTTCCTTTACCATGCTGGTATTGCATCGGCATCATCATCATTAATAATGAATTAAAAAAATCGACTACCTACTAATTTGTTACCAACACTTACGCTTGACTTGCAACGTTAGACTACAGTGAAGGTCCATAACGAGAATGTGCTTAAACTTACTATGGGTACGAGGACATCAGAGAATCCTCACAAAAGAAGATACCGTTTGCGGATCCCTTATATACTCTAACTGGGAATTGGAGGGGGTAGTAAAAAATCATCATTAATTAATTAAGTTTTTAATATATTTTTCCATATACGCATTTAATATATTGAAGATGCTTAGGAGATTCAAAATGTCACACAATATCAAAATATATGTACACTTATTCCCTAATGAAAATAAATTCACAAATTGCTTAAAACATTTATACCGCACCGACCACACACCATGAATCCATTAAGACGCCACAATATGTTTTCAATTTATTTTAATTCTCTGTTACGGAAAAGCGACTTTTCATTTTCATTATTCTCTTTTAGATGTAGAAAAGCCTCTGCCGTCTCGTCTGTCTCAGGGTATATTTATAATACAGTCACTCCATACCCATTGTTGGAATTAGTGATGGCCTCGTTATTCCAAAAAGAGGAAAATACAAATAAAATAAATCTGCATTTACTTTGACAATAGGCTTCAATCTTTTAAATAAAAAGACGACAGTGAGAGAGTGAGAGAAGAAAAAAAAACAAAAAATTAAAAAAAAAAAAAAAAAAAATCTGGTGGCCTCATGACAAATGAAAACGACTGCGTTTAAACTGATAATATCTTAACATCTTCAAATCATTTTAAATCGCGGTTAATTCTTTTCTTTCGCCAGAAAATGGTAAAAAGCCTTTGTATATCTCGAAGGAAATTAAAATGTAAATAAACTAGGCTGTAAATGCGCTTGACACCCAAAAGAAAAATCTTTATTTTACACTTTTTTTATTGTATTTACTTTGCTACCCAATGCTCATAGTGACAAAGCACGAGTTATATTACATTATACTCGTATATACGCATATAAACGGAGGGGGTAGGTGGTATATACATATATATATACGTTCGTTACAAGTTGACAGGAAAAATATGGCTAACAACGAGGGTTCGAAATAAAAAAAAAAAAACCTTTGAATTTAATTTTCTTTCTTTTCAAAAAGATTTAATAAAAAAGGCATAATAAGAGCATTAGTATAAAAGACTTTATTGTTCAGTATGGGGTGTATTTTAACATCTTAAATTTAACCATCGTTATAATACTAACCACAACATATTTAAAATGAGAAATATTTTTGGTATATTCATTTTTTAGCAAAAAAAAAGAAAAGAAAAAAAAGAAAAAATTGTTAAATTGTGTTAAAATGGTTGAGGAAAAGTTTTTCGTAGGTACTTATGTGATGTCGTATATCGTGGATAAAGCTTCAGAAAGTCTTACATTATTTTACAACAACTTTTTTTTTTTTACCTTGTGAAGGGGAGAAAAGAAGTTTCGATTTATTTTTGTTTTTTTTTATTATTCATAAAATAATGAATGAAGATTAGGTAATTTTACTTAATTTAATTTACTTATTTGCAACAAAAGACTTAGAGATTGCTGAAAGATTTTTTAGTAATTGCAGGTATCCTTATTGGTAAATTGTTCAATCTCTAGCGACCGTTAAGGGGGGAGTACCACCTTTGCACTTTCAAAAAATCGATTTTTTTTTTTTTGGTCTTAAATGACACTTACAAGTGTGCAGAATATATTTTCATTCATTAGAAGGGTGACCGACACCTTT
>JANSTT010019222.1:0-11920 GCA_026745375.1 Platyura marginata | reverse complement strand
TACAAAATATATATGAAGAAAATTAATTGACACTATGTATTTGATACTCAGTGTTGTCGTTCGACAATTTATCAGAGGCATATGTAATAGCAATTTTATTTTAATTTTTACTAGGCCAATTTTTAAGCCAAAAAAAAAAATTATTTACTACAATATCTACAATGCAAAAAAAAAAAATTAATAAAAAATTCAAAAACCACAAAATCTCAACATTTTTGATTTCATTTATTACGTTAAAAAAGCAAATCCATCTCCAATTCAGTGGCGGCTTCAGATAATTAATGAAGTTCACCGAGTATCTTGTTCCCTTTTAGGCGTTTTTTTAAAAAATGACACAATTTTGAAGCTTTGAACTTTTATATTATTTTGTGATTTACAGAATTTTTTGCCAAATAAAATTTTTTCAAAAAAGTTACCCTATTAAGGTTTATAAATTTTTAACATTAAAGCGTTAATCAAAAAACAAGCTACATTTTTTCAGGATGCTGTTTTTGTGTGCATTAACATTTTTAATTTAATCCTTTTAAAGCGTTGTTGGAGGAGGGTTTAATTTTCTAAAAATGAGAAAAAATTCATTCAAATTTTAATTCTAAGAAAGTTAAGATTTTTAGATATTCTTTTCATATTCAAAACGTATTGGTCTTAAAGGGTAAACTTTTTCGAAAAATGTTATTTTCCATTTAAATTATTATAAAAGCACAAAGTTTTAAAATCAAATATTTATCAAAAAAGTTCAAAAAAAGTTCCCATTTTTGAAAAAAAACCACCAAAAACTAAATTATTTTTTTCTATTATCATATTTTGACTCGATACAGATTGTACGATAATGGAAAAAAAACTTGAAATTGTTAGGTACATTTTTACCTATAAGTTATCGTCATTTTTCTATATAAAATATTTATAGAATTATACTAATGCAGACATGCTTTACCGTCTAACATAAATAATAATGAAATTACAGTAATAATTTCGAAAAAAATATGATATCAACCGAAAAACCTTACTTTTATACAAAGCCGAATATCTTCTTTGTAACCAAATCAAATTTAATGATTGAAGATTTGGTGAAAAGTAAGCCAATCAAAGTTGAAACACAGTTTGAATTTTTAAAATAAAAATTTTCAGCCGAATTAATTTATGACGCAATTTGAGTGAGCCACCCCTTTGTGATATAAACACGATAGATATCTGATAGCATGGCACTGCATAAATTATTAAGAGGAAATAATAAGAAAAATAAAATAAAGAAATCCTATTTAAAATAAAATGATGTCGGATGTCCAATCTTTGGCAATTGTTTTAAATGAAAAAAGTTCTCCAGTTGACACATAATATCGTGTTATAAAACATTTTACGTAATGGACTGCAAATCCATTCAAATTTAAATTGAATAAAGACACTTTATCCTCCCTAATAATGTTAATGATGGCGGGGTTTTTTTTTATTTTTTTTTGGTTAATTGTAGAAGAAGAAAAAACACTATCTCATAAACCACCTAAACATTAAGATAAGCAATCTATTCTATCTAAACTTAACTAAGTTTGCAAATGGCCTATAAAATACCCAGTAATAAAGGAAAATGCTATAAAACTTTTCGTCGAACATTATGTATATTGTATATTGCCTCTGCCTAGCACGGGTTTTGTTGCGAAAGAATATTTTAAAGATGCTACTACATAGCTGGGCGAACATTAAATACAAATAAAACCCATTTGGCGAAAATTTTGGTTCGATGCGAATAAACATTTACAGCCAATAATTTCAAAAAGATTTACCAATAACATTAAAGAAGTTACATTAATGTTTTAATTATTAAACATAGCTTTGTTTTTATCTACTCTACTGTATTCTCTATATACCTACTAATATTACTGAATTATTTATTAAATATGTACAGATTTGGGTAAGCTATGTACGTACGTACATATCTACTTCAGAATCGTTTTCAAAACATCTGGCTATGAGTTTTTTTTGTTTAATTTCCTAAAATTAATTTCAATGATCATTTGGGGGGGGGGGATTTCTTTTAAATAATAATATTTTTCGTTTGGTTTTTGAAAATAAAATGAGAGGAAATTTTAGAAAAATGACGAGGAAGAAGTAACCCTATTTCGTCATTCCATATTAACCTACCACCTCTCCAATTTGCGTCCATATCTTGAACTTATTCTTCTCTACAGCTTCTCTCCCTTATTGTATTTAGCTGTAGGCGGACGTGCATATAAAATTAGGCATTATTTAATGTAAGTATTCCAAAATTTTTTAGACTATCCTTTGGGTTTCAATTTCAGAAGCCATGTCACTAAATTTTTTAATTAAATTGGGTTTACGTCTAGTTTATATCATACGGAACATCATCTACCACAAGATGAGCCGAGGCATCTAAAGGCTTTTTATAATATTTAATCAGCTCCGGTATGATATGCGTCCAAAGAATATTTGTGAAGCTTAACAGAAAAATGTACAAGATCTGGTCGACGAATACCTAAAATGCCGAACTGACTTGAAAAGAATATACCCGCTAGAAGAAGATACGACCAGAAATCATTCTTCATAGAAATCGTATCCAAATTTATTTTAGATTTTTTAAAACTATAATTGGGAGGGGGGAATTCTGTGATTCTTTAATTAGATCGATACAAATGTGCTTTCAAGACATTTTATCGATTTCCCATCATAATAACCCATCCACGTATCTTTACACATTTTAATGAGTCGAATAAACGGTTTTGGTTTAGCTATTTTGTATGCAGAGAGTTTTTTTTTCAAAAAAAAGGCAAACAAATTTGATACCAACAGCCGAAGCAGTCACAATTAAAAGTTAAAAATAAAAAAGACCTATAAAATTATTAAAAATTGAATTAAATTAAAATTTAACGTAAAATAATAAAATGTTTCTTTTTCAAGTAATTTTAAGTATTGTGATGCCCTACACGGAGCCAGTGGTATTACAGTCTATATTTGACAAAATCAATTGATTTGATATTAAATCGATAGAAAGTTGCCTATAATACAAAATTACGTTATTTAAACTTATCAAATAGATATATTTTTTCTTCGTTTTATCGAAAGGAACATCGTTATCCCTTTAATTCAATCAAAAATAAAACATTTCTTAGAAATAAGCACCTACCTAACCTATACCTACATAAAGTTTTGCAAAAAGAAATCATGAAAGGTCAGCCGGAATAGGTTTATCTAGATATGCTAGATAATCTACTCTTTATACTTTTGTAAAATCTCAATTCAATAAAATAATTTTCCACTTTAACGCAAGTTGTAGCTACTATTGATAATAATCACAACAAAGAGTTTTGGAATCACGAATAATCTTAGTTCGGTAATAAATGTTTCTGGCAACAAATTTATATAATATAAAAAAGCCATTATGTTCGAAATAAATATGAATAAAACAAAGAAAAACTTTTAAGAATGAACAAATACAACAAGATTAGCATTTATCTTAATTTACTTTTAATTATAAATAAATTGTTTGCACTTCATATAATAATTTTACCGTTAATAAAATAAGTTCTATATGCCTCTTAAGAAGCCTACAATACCTACATTTTCACTTATTTGTATCAATTATTTCCGACAGGTAAACATTATAAAAACCTTATAACATAAGCTCGTTACTCACCTTCGAGGCAGGCAGGTATATATAATATACATATATAGTATAAGCCAACAACTGGAAGTAGAATGAAAAAAAAAAAAAAAAAGAAAAAAAAAGCTCACGAGAGTTGTTTTTTCCATTATCCTTTCCACCATGTATTATTATTATATCTCAACATATATCTCTATACCCCTATTAAATTATCCTTGGGTCTATAGTCTATCTCTATATGCATGCATAATATATACATACACATGCGATAGACCATATAAGCTTTTTGAATGTTAATAAAATTGTGTATATGGAGCGACACGGAAACTATAGACTTTGGGGTATAGGCTCTATATATATATATTATATAGTGTTTTGTGTGTTTGAGTGGATACGGTGTGGCATAGAGGTACATTAAATTTATTTTGCATAAATGTCACATTCTATATGCGAAAATAATATTTTCCAAAAAAAAAAAAAGAAAATAATAATGGAGATTGTACAAGAGCGATATGCAATGCTTCATATATTTTTATGAGATTTTTATTAAATTCACCTAGAATTTTTTTTTACTGATATTTCTATATCATCGATTTATTGTTATCATGATATTTTTGGCAATATGGTTTTCGGCCGAAATCGATTTGTATTATCCCCATAACGGTAATAATCTTGTACTTGATGGCTTTGTGACATTATGGTTTTTTTCTCTCTCTCTTTCTCTCTCTCTATTGAAGTAAATAATAAGGGGTTACGATCTTGGTTATGCGATTTATTTATTGCTTTTATTTTAAATTGTCCTTTTTTTGTGTGGAAATTAACCCTGAATATGGAATAAACGATGAACGTGATGTGCGTGTTCGTAATAAATTTCACATGACACTCAATCGAATGAATTTTATGATATTTTGCATTCAGACAATAACGAAATTGGATTTAAAATTACATTTAACCAATAATGTACAATATTATTGAAAATTCTTTTTAACCTTCATTTAAAATTTTATTCTCTCAATCTTGTTAATGTTTAGAAAGAAATCCCATAATCTTCAAACAAAATTTGATTTTTATAAAAAATTTTTGAAAAAAATATATTTGCTTTTTAAATAAAAATCTAGCCTAGAATACATAGATTTGATTAGATTGTTAGCATATAATATTAGTTTGCTTGTTTGAATAAAACAATAAGAGAATTAAGGGTTTTCCGATGTGTTGAAATAAAATTGAAAAATAGGCTGTAAATTTGATTACAAGGGGCGAATAATTTTTGTTATGGGTAATTTGTCCGGTAGTTTAAACTATAAATTAGTTGTAAGTGAGTGAAGGGGTTTCGTGAGAATTATTTAACCCTAATCCTACCAAGATGTGTCTTTGAAACACATTTCAATAATAATAACTCTCCTACTCATTTAATACGTATAGTATATTATCGATTGGAGGCTTTATGTATTTTATTATTCGACATTTTTACAACAAAAACAACAACAAAAATAAAAATATAATTTTTAACTTTTTTTCTTCATTTAAATTTAATAAAAATAAAAATTACTGGCGCAACCTACCAAGGTAAAAATAGTTTGGTTGGATTAGGGTTAAAAAAGCTTGCATAGTTGACAAAAGTTTTTAAAAAATTTCTTACTATTGAAAATATGGCCAAATTTAAAGTTTTGACCATTTTTAACAAATTATATTTATTTAGTTTTTTGGAAAAAGTCCTAACTGGATCAAAAAAATTTGACATTATATATTTGACAATAAATAAATTGCTACAAATTTCAAGTGATAAATGATTTGAAGGGCGCAAAGAAAGGGTTAAAAAGGATGAACCGAAGGTTTTTTTCAATTTTTTTTTTTAAAACTGATTGGTGTCTTTTTTTCTCAATAGCTTAAGGACGATTAGATTAATATTATCAATAAATCACGAGTCACCTTTTTAGCATTTTATTAATTAAAAAGATTAATAAGATTATAAATAGAAGAATGTTGTACAAAATTTCTAATCAATAATCAAAACAAAAACGTTTTTCGTCAAAAAATCAATCGAAAAATGTCAAATCTCATTGGAATATTTCTTATAGAAACAATGTCATTATTTTGAATGATTACTAACAAACTAACAAACAATAATTTACATAGACTAGCAAGAGCTATGTAAATTTAATTTGACAATATTCTCGCTGAAGTGATTAATAATCTGTTGGGAATGATTTTATGGTGTTACTGGAACTTGGCGTACAGGGAGATTCTATAAACTCGAACACAAAAACCATCAACATGAATAAAAGTTTTCTTATGAAAAGAGTTGTTCTTGTTCACCCAGCTAACAAGTGAAACAAGAAAGAAAAAAAACTTAATGCTGTCGTTAATTTGTTGTCTTAAAACAATTCTCTTCTAAATTATGTTGTTGAAAAATCAATTATTTTCTATAGTCAGGCCGTAAAACAATAGAAATACTCCATCATAGCGTTAATATTTAATGTAATTTTAAGGGCCGAAAATCTAGTGCAGTGTAATTTAAATATTACCCCGTATACACCAACATTAATTTATGATGAGAATTTTCTACCATCGAAATATGTACATAGTACATATACATAGGGTATGTTGAGTGTAATTTATTATTTACTTTAATTGCTAATTGAAACGAAATTCAAAACACCAATTAAAATGATTATACAAATTTTTTTAGTGTCAACTCTTTTAATATGTAACAGCACGTAAAGTAAAGTTTTATGCAGATATAATGTAAGCTGTAACTAAAAAAAAACAAAGATGGAAAGAAGTGTAATAGAACTTAATATTTCACGAGGAAAACGATGGTGTTACTTTTTTTTTGTTGTTACCAGAATACCCAGACGACTAAGCTTCAATGCGGCTCTTTTAGAACTCTTAAAGTCGTCTATAAGAATAACTTTTAAGAGTAATAAAGTAGCATATAACAAGACACTTATAAGTGCATTTTGAGATATAACACTCTTAGTTTCTATGTAAGTTCTCTTTATATCAAAATGGTCCAGTTTTAATAGTTTCTCTCCGCTTTTTTGTTATTGAAGAATGAAGCAGTCCCATACAAAATTACTTCAACCATTAAATTATTAATTTGTTATATAAGAGTCGTACCCTCATGAGGAAGAGAAGTCATGACTCAGTTCTGAAAATATATTTTCAATTTCTATATTTAGTGGACTTATATTGTTCTTCAAGTGTAAGGTTATAAGAGTTGAATTCTGCATAGTGTCATTATCTTATCTACATATATACTTACAACAATATGTTGACAGCGAATGTAAGAAATTACACATGACATGGAAGAAAAACTTAACCGGACAAGTGAACGAACAATTACGAAATTGTTCTTCATCTTTTATATCATAAGTCAAGAATATTACATTTTGCTTTATATTTAGATAACATAACAAAGAACTTTGTCAAGAATTTTATTGCCTAAACAAATAAATAACCAAGTTATTCTCTAAGTGGCAATACTAAACATCTGCTACAAAATTGCCATAGAATTTTTGGTTGTTGAATATTTTGTGATGACGCACAAGATCTTTTAGCACAATTCTTTTTCCCAGGTGGCAGTTCTTCCTCAAAGACATGATGAGCCATGTAAAATGTATCCAAATATACATATCGAAGTGACGTTGAGTAGGTGTGTGCTAAATCCAATAAATGTAAATAACAAATTTTTATATCAATCCTATACATATGTACAATACAATACATAGGTACCTATCATATTGAATAACGTTTTGTTTACATTTTTCTTAAAGATTTTCTTGACTTTTTATTCGTAAAAATATCATATAAATAACTTCATATATATGTATGTATAGCACATACATAGATGGTGACGTAATATTGACACTCACTTTTTGGCAAATAGTAGATAAGTTTTGAAACTTTGAAAACTTTACTTAATTTTGGGGGGGAAAAAAACAAAACTTTTTATCATTATCCTCACAGATATGTTTTTATATTTTGAGCTCAGGTCAGCAACTCAGGATATCTATATATATATATATATATGTATGTACATTAAAAAGATTTTATAGAAACGTGTACCATGTTTCAAAGTCAAAAAGGCATTTTAGTCGTTGACAGAATATTGTACGAAAATTTAAATCAAAATTTTTTTAAAGCGTAATTTGCATAAGTAATTCATGTAAATAAATAAATCTTTTCATTGGTTCTGCTTTTTCTTCTTCTTTTTTTGTTGTTGCAAATATGTACATAAATCTGAAAAGAAAAACTCATTAAACTAACTTACTTTTTTCTTTCAGTATGGAAGGTTCTGACATATGCTTTGAAGTGGTCAGACGAGCTGTGGCTGGTTTTGTATATAGCGAAGCAGTAGCCTGGTGAGTAAATACATACATGTCCAATATTATGAGAATTTTATTTTTAATAATAATTTCTGTTTTTTTTTTAATATAATTCAAAAGCATTTGAGGTTTTATATTTGTGTAGATTTATATGTATGTACATTGTACATAGATCTTAAATGCATATGTATGTAGAAATGTAGGTATAGTTATATAGATAAATTGAAATAAAACCAGTAAAGAAGGAAAAATTGGCTACGCCGATTATAATATATCCGTATGAGTACTTGTTTATTATTTTCAACTTTCTACGTGTTTATTTTGTCTGTACCTACAATAAATATAATTGGGTAAATTAAATACAAATGATTAAAAACCCTAGAAATGACATAAAATTGATTGAAGTGCAATAACGGTATTTCGTGGAACTTATTAGTCTATGAATGAAATCTTCAGTTTTTTATTCTCTATCATTTTCACTATATTCATTTTTTCCGTAATCTAAATACTTTTCGAGTAAATGATTAAAAACCTTGGAAATTTAATAAAATTGATTGTAGCGCCATAACGCACAACTTTTTGGTCTATGAAAGAAATCTTCATTTTTGTATTCTCTATACATTTCGACTATCTTTCGAGTAAATGAATGGTTTATATCAAAATTAGGTGAACACTGTACCACAGCCTCCCCAATTTTTTGTCCGATTTGCTCCAAAAACAAAACTCTAGGACTACATTATAAACTGTCAAAATTTCAACTTTATAGCTTCAGCCGTTTGGCCGGAATCTTAATCACCGACAGATGGACATATTTCGACTTAGAATTTCACGAGAAAGACAATGGTGTTAAAATGATGTTAATCAAAGGGTATTATAACTTTGGTACGGCGTTTGTAACGCCTCTTAATACTCATTGTAGAAAAAAAAATTAACATCATTGTATAACACTATCGGACAAAATATAGGGGAGGCTGTGCAATTATAGAGAATACAAAAATGAAAATTTCTTTCATAGACCAAAAAGTTTCACGGCATACCGTTATGGCGCTCCAATTAATTTTATGTAATTTCTAACGTTTTAATCATTCACTCGAAAAATATTTGGTTTACGGAAAAATGAATATGACAAAAATGATAGAAAATAAAAAAATTAAGATTTCATTTATAGACTAAAAAGTTCCACGTCCAGCCGTTATGGCGCTATGATCAATCTTATCTTATTTCTAGGGTTTATATTGATTTGTATTCAATAAACTCAATATTTTTTTGTTGTACAGACAAAATAGTCGCGAAAAAAGTCGTAGATAATAAACAAATACTCATACGGGTTTATTATAATCGGCATAGCCAATTATTCCTTCTTTACTGGTTTTATTATTCATTTCTATTCCACCACTATACATTTAAGTTCGGGTCTTGCAGTTTAATTTAAGTTCAACAAAACCCATATAGTCAGTGGAATTATTTAATCTAAGCATATATCGTATAATAGAATGTGGAAACTTTCAGGGCTACATAATGGATGAATAAAATAAATGAGAGTAATTTGTCCTCAAGCATAGTTTAAGGTTCATTAGTTACCAATCCTAAAGTAATATCTCCATTCTCCAAGTATAAACTTTGCCATTTCTGGATTTCAATAAATCGTTCATTTTGTACGTGAAACTATTGGCTTAATTCATTTTGTAGTGGCGTCGCTTCCATAAAATGCCACGTTAGAACAGTGTTTAATATAAAATAAAAAAAACCTTGATAAATCGTTTGACTTGGTAATCACTAAAACGTTACAAGTGATGGTTACCCTCGAATCTTATTCTCAAAGTAATTGAATTTATTGTAAGAGACTACACTCGTTCAACATAAGAAAACAGGTCTTTCATTACTTCCGGCTTTTTAGCATTGCTGCTATTATTGTAGTATATACGTGATTCAGAGTACAGGTAACCCTCGTATAACGCGGAGGTTAAGTTCCACAAAAATGTCGCGTTATACAAATCCGCGTTTTACAAGACAAGTTTGAATGGTTTTCAATTAATTCGACTAATTTTCAACGAAGGCTATGAAAACATGATATAGTAGGTTATAAGAATATTTTAAGTGAAAAAAATCAACAATTGGAAATTTCAAGACCGCGTTATACGAAACTGCAATAGCGTTCCAATTTCTAAACCGCGTTGTAGCGAAATATGGCGTTATTGAAGTACCGCGTTATACGAGGGTTATCTGTACATATCTTCTATCATTAACTTGGATCTTAGAGATCCGTTGTGTTTCAGTTGGTGTGGAATGTTAAAATTCCCAAATTATTAACTCGGTATTACACTGTGCTCTGGTGTAAAATATAAAAGGTCTAAAAATCGACAATGGTCGGAAATGAAACGAAAAAAAAACGAACTAATAAATTCCATTTTTCCTTGATTTATATACCAGCATCAAAAATAAATTCCATGTTTCGTAAAAATATATTCGGAAAAAGAAGTTTACTTTCCATATGAACTTAATAAAGTATAAATCTTTTAAAATTCTGGTTAAAAATCTAACCGGATTCAATTGTCTATAAGTAAACACATTCTCTGTATGAAAATCCTATAAAAACGTATAAATTTATCATCAAAACCATTACTCAACACAAAATCCTCTAAATAAACCCAAAACTGTGTAACAATTTTTCATTTTGTTTTCCCTTTTTTCAGTCACTATATGCGACAAATACTGGAGGCATTACGATACTGTCATGAAAATGATATTTTGCATAGAGACGTACGACCAGCATGTGCTTTGCTGGCTACTGTTGATAATTCGGCTCCCGTTAAATTGGGTGGTTTTGGTGCTTCTATACAATTGCCCAGCGGCAGGGAAACTATTGAAACACATGGTATGTATTATATATGTATATATTTTGTTGTTGTTGTTGTTGTATTATTTTATTATAATGGTGACAATAATTTTGTTGATTTTTTTGTAAATAATATTTTAGCAAATTATTGGAGAGGTTTTTTTTCCAAATGAATTGTAATTAATAAACAAATAAATAAATCTGGCTTTCGAAACGTTAAGGTCAGTCATGTGAATTTCAGTGTGAATAAAAAAAAATTTCAAATTCATTCATTAAAAATTACGTTTCTGATTGATTGAGGGTTATTTATCCGTGGTGATCGGTATATTTGACCTGGTTTAAATTGTTTGAATTCCATTTTAAAATGTTTGTTCTAAATATTTTGCATTTCTTTGGTGAAATATTTTCTAAATTTACTTCATCGCATAACAATTAACGGATAAATAGGATAAATTATAGAAGACGCCAAAAAAAACCATGAGTACAAACACAGTACAACACAGTAAGTATATAGCTGTTACCTTAGCGTATACCTTATCTCCGTTATTCATAAATCATACAATATTAATTCATTAATTTCACTCCCTTTTTAGCACACCCCACCAAATTTTATTAAAAAATAATGAACTTTCAACATATTTCCAAATGAAATCTAAAATCAAAACGCCATGTAAATCGAATCATAAATAAAAGCTCTACAAAAGAGCTTTGGGAATTGACGATGCCTGGTGTATATTATGTACAATACAATAAAAGAAAAACTGTCATTTCAATATATGAGGTTAAATTTTCCCACGCACCGGCTCGCCTATAAATTTATTTCAAACACATTAATATAGCTTTGCTGAATACTTACGTGGTATTACATTAAATAGATGATAAAATTTTGCATTATTTAAAAAAATCTCATACACACACACACACATACATTGACACAAAATTCTGTTGAGACATGCGTTATTTACACTTTATTTTGTTTGATATTTCAATTTATTAAAAGCAATTAAATCTCTCTTCTTCTTCGACAATTTAACTCCTTTAACGTTTCGAAAGCTTTTCTTCGTCAAATTCCGTCAAATTCCAAAATTAAGGTTATTTTCCCCTCAAAGAGTCTATGGTTCCCGCTTTACAAAAAAATAAACGCGA